>JPYR01000591.1:0-22075 GCA_000775305.1 Belgica antarctica | reverse complement strand
GAACTCAACAAATAACAATGAACTTTCAACTAGAAATCTTAAATTCTCACCCAAAGTCCATTGATTGACGCGGTCGTGGTGTCAAATAAATCGGCGCATCGTTGTTGTTCTCGCATGAATTCGATTCCTTTTGGATGGAACTTGCTCGAGAGCTGCTTGGCATGACCATCACTTCCTTCGATTGACTGTGCACCATCACAACACGCTTGCTGCCCTTCATTAGCGTCGGCATTTTACGAATCATGAAGTATGTCATTACAGCACCAATCAACAAAGACATCAAGGCGATCACAAGTGCAACAGTCACAACCATTGCTTTATGTTCTTGAATCGCGTACAATTTCTTTTCAAGTGGATCCTTAGTTGCAAAAGATTTGCACTGAAACGGCGATTCAATTGCTTCGTCAGGAAACAGCGCACAAAATGTGTAGACAGTCGATGGCAATAAATCAATGATAACAACTTTGGATACGGATACAATTGTGCATTGAACTGAATCGCGAACGTTTTCAGCATCGAGATCAGAAGTGTCAAGCACGCCTGGGTAGTACAGCAGGAAAACCTCGTCGTAATAGTCTGCAAATGAGATCTGAACTTCAGACTCGGTTAAACTCTCTTCAAACGAGAACACAATCGGTGATTTGTTCAAGTCCAAAGAGTCGTCGATGGAGTAGGAAGCGTGGGAACCGACAGCGTGACTCTTGTTTGAAGATTTTTGCATAGCCTTGTCGCGGTAGCAGACGACATGAAGTTCACCAGGATCATCCGTGAGCGTCAATGTGGTTTCTTCAGTTGTGTTTTCTTCGGTAGACGTATTTTCAGTCTCTGTTGTCGTTAAAGTTGTCGAAATACCTGCGATTTGCAAAACTTAATGTTTCATTTGATTATAAATTTTAACTACGAACGTCTTGTCGTCGGTGGTTCAGGTGTTGTAACTGTGGTGGTTTGTTCTTCGGTTGTGGTGGTTTGTTCTTCGGTTGTGGTGGTTTGTTCTTCGGTTGTGGTGGTTTGTTCTTCGGTTGTGGCTTCAGTTGTTGTCTCTGAAAAAGTGTTATCGAAGTGTTATCAATATGCAATCATAAACAGACATGACATGAAGTGAACCCGGACGTACAAGCTACTATGCACAAGATATTTTTTCTTACCAGATGTTGAAGGTTCATTGGTACTGGTAAGAGTTGTTGTTTCTGTTGTAGTCGCAGGTGTTGTGGTAGTTTCTATCGTCGTTGTCGTGATTTCTGTGGTGGTTGTTTCTTCCGTCTCAGTTGTTGATGTTTCTTCTTCAGTCGTAGTTTCAAGATGACATACATCAGCTTCAATCAGAAGAATTCTATTCCACTCTTCAGGTGCATTGCACATTAAATTTTGAGAAAACGCCGCCATATTTGCCAGAATCATTTCTTTCAAGGGAAGCATTTCGCAAATGCAGTTCAATAAATTGTTTTGCAGGTTTACGTTGAACCCGTTGATTGTTAGTAAATTATTAAAAATATTAGCATCGATGTATACGATGTCGTTATATTGCAAGTAAAGTTTTTTAAGCTTTTCGAAATCTTCGAAAGTGTTGATGTTGATTGTCTCGATTTTAGATGACTGAAGTTCAAGCGAAGTTACGCAGCTTGTTATCCCAGAAAACATAAATTTTTCAAGACTCTTGATGTTGTTGGACGACAACTCCACCAAAGAAAGCTTTTTCATCGCAACTTTCTCTAGCAAGTCACCAGGATTCCATGGATCGACGATGTTTTTAATCTTCAAGGTTGTAAGCGAATCCTTCAATCGTTGTAAGCTATGCTTGTCAATAGTTTCCAGCATTTGAAGATTTTGAATCTCCAGTGACGTGAGCGAAGTCAGGCCTTCAAACACTTGTTCCGCAAACAGAAGCAAAGTCGATGGTTCGGTCCTTGAGTTTTCGATTTTCAGAGAAGCAAGTACTCCGCCAAACACATTCGAGTTGAAAGCTTCAACCATGATGTACTTGACGTTTGAGTTCACGATCTCAAGCTTCTTCACTTCAATATTTAAAGATGACAAAAAATCTTTCTGGATGCCATCAGAAGCAAGTGTGCAGCCGTCAAGTTTCAAGAGTTCAATGAAAGAACATTGCGAATCCTGTTTTGGATTGGAATGTAACATATTGCATTTGTCTGTAAATGTTTTCATACCTCTAAGTTCAGATTTAAAATTTCTTCTACCACGTAGCTTTCATCAACGTCTTCGCAAGTCACTTCACAAGCGCTTACTGAACATTTTGGTTCGGGATCTTCTGAAACTTGAACTTGATCCTTCAGGCTTTCCAAAAATCTGGGTGGAACACGTCAATTGAATTCAAAAAATCTTGCAAATACTTCTTTGAAACTGACCTCTGATTTGCGCTTCTTGCGACTTCTTCGTCGGTGTCAAATACCGCCATCGCCACCAGTCCGACAAACGAAATCATAATTGCAGCACAGAAAATCACAGTCATTGTTTTTTGACACGCCTGTCTGGAATAACTAAATATTTGCAGGAAAAAACTTGCTTCGTTGAAAGTTCTTCGAGAAATTTTCACTTCTTACCAGTTTTTGACTTTTCCATATTGCAACTTACAATTTTTCGAGCAAATCTTTTTGATTTTCATTGTTAAACTAAATGACCCATTTAGTTGAAAGTTGATCGCAGAATGATAGTTGTGACAAGAACTAATGAATAATTTAATGAAAATCTGTCGAAATAATTAGTTTATCTCTGTAATTAATGTGTCAAACGTTTATCGCTCTAATTTATTATTTTATCATTACTTCCGTGCGCTTATTGGAAGCTTAACTTTTTCACTATTTCACATTCACCGTTGAATAAATTGATCGAAAAAGTTTAAAGTTTTGTTTTATTTGGCCTCAACATTTTTGAATTTATCTCAAGATTGTAGTTCTTCCACGAGGTGACACTAAAGTGATCGGCGAGTTCTTAATAACATAAGCCTTCAATGTGTCAATATCAACATCACCGACTTTGTGAGCCCGTCCGTTGTCACGAATCATTGAAAAGTTGTCACCGTTGTTAAGAAGGAAGTTGTTGACAACGACTCTGTACCAAGTGTTCTCCTGCAATGGTTCATAGCGTGGAACGTCGCAGACTCTGCATAAAACAACCAACGACACAACTCGTTGGTAAGCCGGCTTTGTGAAATTGTAAACCACCTTCATTCCAGCGATTTGCAGAACACTTGGGCTGTCTTCAAAAACCACGGAGAACTCCAAAGCTTCTTTGATGTACTTTCCTTCCAGTTCTATGGTATCCATCGTGTTCTCAAAAGGTGTTGTGGTGACTAGATCGCTGTAGGTCAGTTCACCAGCCTGCAAGGGGCCACGAACACCGCCGGGGTTGGTGAGTGCAACAGTAGCATACGCCCACCCTTCATCGTCAGAGTCAAGCGCTGATTGCAGCATCGCTTCGGCTTGCAACGTTCCCATGATGCATTCGCCAAGGTAGCACCTGTTGTTGCTTCCAGTAATTTTAATTGATCCGACGACTTCCTTTCCACTAATGTCAATAATTTCCTTCCAAGGTTGGATGGCGGCAATCACTTCCGGATCGGGAATGACGTCATTAGACAAGAAAATTGGGCTGCCTTCGTAGTGCTGAACAATTCCATCGTCGTCAAAGTACAAAGTGATATCACCAAGATACTTCGTGAAGGCTGACGCTTGAACAATATAAACTTCATGGCCACCGCTTTGTGTCTCAACTACTGGATATGGACCAACGGCGTTGTCGATGCTGGGCAAATCAGGTCCGGTGAACAAGAACGAATGACTGTGGCCTCCAACAATAATGTCGATGTCTGGTCCACCTTGCTGTGCGATTTCACGATCACGGTCGAGACCGCAGTGAGACAAGACGACGATGATGTTCACACCTGTAGCTTTCAATCGTGCAGCTTCTTCACGCACAGCTTGCGCTTCGTTGGTGAAAGCCAACTTGCCAGTCTTTGCGATTGTGTCTGTTGATCTTAGAATGACGCCGATAACGCCAATTTTACGGCTGAACTTATCGATGACGTGTGATTTTGTGTACTTGTTTTGGAAAGTTTCTTCTTGACTGTCGTCGACGTTCGCGATAACAACAGGTGAGTCTATGTACTCCAAAAATGGTACGACACCTTCGATGTCATGGTCAAACTCGTGGTTTCCAATCGTCATAGCATCAGCCGGAAGCATGTTCAAGAATTGCTGAGTGACGTTCCAACGTCCGATGTTATACCAAAGCGTTCCTTGGAAGTTGTCGCCAGCGTTAAGGTAAATTGGATTCAAATCTGCCTTAGACACAAGCAATTCTTTCAATTTTGTCACAACACGAGCGTAGCCACCGATACAAGCTTCTTTGGCAGGGTCGCAAGCACTCGAAGCTGGCGTGGTTTCTTCAAATCTAAAAGAACAAAGAAGTTGTCTTACGTAACTGGCCAGTCAATTAGGCACTTACCTAGCGTGCATGTCGTTCAGATGAAGAATTGTCAGTGGAAACCAACCATCTTCGATGGCTTTGACGACTTTCTGTGCCTGCGCTGAACTTGCAAGCACTGCAAAAGTGCAAAGAAAAATTACCAATTTGCTCGACATCACCTAACGACTTCGATCAATCACAATCGACCAACTACGAATGAATGAGTCGACTTCAAGTGTTAGCAATATAAATAAGAACCTTAAACCCCATAATTGCTTCAAGTGTTGCTTGTATCTTATCACTTAAGCTTTATAGCTGTAAAGGCACTTCCATCCATATATCCATCAAAATATTATCTCGGCAGCTATACATTAGATACGCGAAAAAAAATCAACGATCATCATGAATTCAAACTGGAAAACACGTGCATTTTCATGAGATAACATAAATTATGAATCGAGAGGCTCACAAACACACATTTGGCTTGGATTGTTCTCTCTTCTCGCTCTCACGAGCTTTGGAAGTGATTTGTATTGATTCTGCGCAACCCTACAGCCAGTGACTTCCAATGCAGTGCGTCGAAGTGAGATGGCACTAGGCGGAGAAGCTTTCCCTGCAGTCTATAAATGTACCTCGCTTCCATCGGCTTCAACTCAGTTTATCGAATGACACGAATGAGAATTCAAGTGCCATCATACAAGCAATGTTTCAGCATGCTTTTCAAGCAAATCATTTACAAAATGGTAAGTAGGTGGCAAGTGAAGGTGCAAGCAAAGTGAACAAGTGATGGCTTAAAAGTGATAAAACGTGGACGAGAAAGCATGAATAATTTGTGAAGAGTTGAATGATGTAATGCGAGTGAAATTTTCGAGAGAAAAAAACTTCTCAAGTTCTTTCAAAAAAGCTTTCAAACGCTGTTTAATTGAGTTTAATTGAGTTGAAGTGGAGTTTCGTGGAAAATTTATAGAAGAAATGTTCAATTATGATTGCAAAAGATCATGAAATCATCGATGAAAGGAAAACGCCTGGGAATTTTCTTGTCCACGACGCGCACCAACACGTTTTCATGACGCGAGTTTTTCATGTTAATGGAAATACGTTTTCGTAGGAACGTAAATATTGTGCGTGGCATGAAAAGCACGAAACAATGTGTCTGTAGACAGCTTGCGAAATTTTCTCTCAATTCCCTTTCCGTCGGAAGAAAATCTCCAACGTGGAAGGAAATTCGGCGGAATGGGAGGCAAAGGCAGCCGGTGGAAAGAAGAAGGAAACACGACCCGTCCTACCGACTTCCCGGTTGAGTTCATGGGAACGATATGCTCTTTTGATAACACTTTTGTCCTTCAATTCTCCTTTGAAAGTTTCTCTTTCATATTCGCTTCCCGAAGATTTCCTTTCGACAAACTTCTTTAAGAAAGTTTCGCATGAATGGATTGAACTTGTCGTCGAGTAAACTGTGGTGAAAACAAAATTACGAACTGTAATTACCGGTTTAAAAAGTTCCTTCTCGCCTCTAAGGACATTTGCTGATGCATATTCGTGCTTTTTTATTAAAAAAACTTTTACCGAAGCTTTACATTCACATAATTTCGTTCCGTGTTGACACATGCCTTCCGCATGCCTTCTTATCGGTAAATTGATTTTCCTTCCAATCTCGAGCAGATGAGTGAACAGCGGAGAAACAGCTTTGAGGTTCTCGTGCCTGTAAATTCAATTGTCGCACGAAATTGATCGAAGTTCGCGTAGAAGCTCCAATGGAACTGTGTCGTGTCGTCTCAAATCAATTTAAATTGAGTGAACAGTTGCCCGGCCAATTCGTGAGATTTTGATTGATGCAAATTAAATTGAAAATATATTCCCGTGCAAATTGATTGATTCGACCTGTAAGTTGGTGACAAGTTCTTGTCTCCACTCTACGGCCACCAGTGAAAGTACCATGATACAGACTATTCCCGCGCATTTTAGTTTCCAAGCGTGATAAGAAACTTCGAGAACACACCCACACAAACCGCTAAATTAATGCATTTTTCATGATTTTGCGCCACAAATTTCTTCTTCTTGATGCAAATTTGTTTTCTTTTTTCGCAATTACGTCTTTCCCGTTCTCCAATAAATTTAATTGGATCCAATTCACTGGCAATGTCAATGGATGCCTTTATGTTCGTCTAAGCTGAGATAAAAAGTGCACTTGAGTCGCAAATGTTTCCTATTTTCCAAATGATTGCAGTCAGCAGTTTGTAGATTGTAGCTTGCGTCACATAACTGAACGCGGTGTTCGCTTCTGAATGAATCCAGTCATCTGTGAACATGTTTAAAGATTCAGAAGCGGTTACGTTTAATCAAAGTTCATCAGATAACAGAGTTTTTTTTTGAGACTTCATGCTTTCAGAGACTTCATCTTCCAACTTTATTAAGAAAATCTGAAAGCTTTACGAAAATTTTCAAAGCTTTAAAGAGACACTCGGTAATCCCACGCTAAGCTTTAATCTCTTTAGACATTTTTCAATTTTCATCATGTTTATGACTCGTGCAGGCGCCAGAAAGTGTGAAAGGTCATTGAATTCATTTCAAATCGATCGTAAACACTCCTTGAACATCTTTAAGTATTGCATGTCAAGGCGATGTTGTCAAGCTTTCGTCGATAACAATAAAGCATTATTCCGTTAAAATACTAAAAACGAGTAAACTTGCTGATTGTGCCTTCACTTGTTTGTCGAAACACGAAAGTACCAATGAATTCTAGATAGTAAGGTTTCACATTATTTGGTGGTAAAGATAGTTCCAAACAAGCTTTGAAGTTGATTATTTGAAAAAGCTATGAATTTCGGAAGACTCTGCTGAAAACCTTTTAAATAAGATGCACTGAAATTGGTAGCATAATGTTACATAACTCTACAGCATGCAAGGTCTTAAGAAGAAAAAGGTCTGTTCACCTTATTGTTTCGGGCGCTTTCTTATTTTAGACAGCCAATATCCATCCAAACATTGATAATTCAAAGTTTTGGTCAGACCTAAAGACTATCCTTGCAGTTTTGGGCCTAAAATACTTAGAAACATACTTGTTTATTCATAAAGTAAACTTTAAAAGCTTCAAAGCGTATCAAAAAAAAACTTTTCTTCGTCAAAGACAAGCGCCTAATAAGCACGAGAAGTACAAACACATTTCTCGTGTTGATTTACATATTATTTTAATTGAAAACATGCATCGGTTGAAAAGCAGATGAAAACCGCAACCTTCAACATTAAAAACTTTCCTCAAAGAGTTTTTGCGACGCAATTTGATGCTGATAAAAATCAATACAGCATAAAGGGTTTGAACGCGCTTTTGCACATCCATTGAGAGAATATTCGCTAAACGCGTAGGCTGATAATGTAGGTCACGGCAATGTTGAGTGTGCTTGTAGTCAGATAAGTAGCCGCTGTTGCTCTAGTTTCTTTTTCACGCTAGTTTCGGTGATGAAATTTATTGATTTATGGGCCCCTTTTACATGCATCGTTATTGATGGCGTCACATGATTGTAGTAAACATATTTTTCGGCTAAGAATAACCAGTGCTGGCTAGATTCCGATCTATTTTATTTTCATTGACAGAGTTTTCCAATTATCAATTTTATCTCACCGGCTTTTCCGAGATACATTATATTCAGTGAAACTTCCGATGATTGTTTATGAAAAAAACCTCGTGTAACTTTCTGATCCTTTTATGATGAATATCGATTGCACAAGTTGTTTCTTTCTTACTTACAAAGGCTTCACGTGCTTAACCTCAAAAAGATTCACACGCCCTAGAAGTTTAGTCATTATCATTTCATTCAACTTTGTTCTTCTTCGCGTTGTCTCGCAGCCCGATTAAAATGAGTTGGTCAAATAAAAATTCGGCAGGTTCAACTTTGTAACGATGATTCATCGATTGGATGTCCAAATATTGCGCAAAAACTAATTGATTTATGTCAAACACTAATTGCTAAAATTCCACAATTCAATTCAAGGTCAATTAAGCGTTTTTTATTTGTGCTTTGATGGAGTCGTAATAACTTTTGTGCCTGGAGTAAAAACGTGGAAACTGAATCAAGTTTGCAATAAATTTCAATTCCAGAAATTGATTCATTTGATGGCTTTGTCTGGCGATAAATCAATTAAGAACTATGTTTTATGAATCATTTTAATAAAGCGCAAGTTTGGAATTAAAAGCTTGTTGTATTGGCGGTCTCGTGCAATCATCTTTTGCGACTAATTTTTCGGCGGACTTCGTCAATCGAAGTTTTCCCTAAAATCGTATTAGCTTACAGTTGTCGTCGTGAGTGCATCGCCGTTTTAATTTGCATCCTTGAATGAAGGTAAATTAAAAAAGTGTAAACACTGCAGCACACCGTTCATGAGAAATAATTCGAACGAAGCATGAATGAGAATCGGTATCTGCCGGGCGTGGAAAGGCGCATGCGCTGCATCATTGATTGGAACGGTTGAAAGTGAGAGAAAACGAAATTTCACGAACTTCCCATGAAATTTCGCGCAATTAATTGAAAAGATTTACGCTGAGATTGTCATCAAATGCCGTTCATTAAAACTTGGTAGTAGTTCGGAAAAAGCTTTTACATTTAATCCTGCAATTTTTTCAACGCTATCAGCAGAGATTCGATTTTCGTTTATTCACGTGTTCTTTCATCGAGTGTCGCGTTGGATTCTAGCAGAATTTACAAGCAATTGCATTGCTTCTCAATGAGTAACAAAATTGTTTGGCGCTAGTCCCAGGACGGCCGGCGAATGATGTTTTGCTAATAATAAATTTTATTTCGTCAAACGAGACCCGAGACAACAAAAGGCGATTTTAATTGAGTAATTGCACAAAATATTTTCAGTCACTGAATCATCATAATTTAGGACGTAAATACGAGCGTTTGGGGAAACGCTTTTCGTTCGCGATGAAATTGGCAACATATCCAAAAGCCACTTTTGCAAAAAGTGGATGACTTTAACCGATCACTTTCCCTTTGTCTAAATTAATTAATTTCTCGTTGTCAAAGAGAAGACATTCGCCCAATTTTTGATATTAATTTGAAGAGTGATTAAAAGTCATGAGTCACATGAACATGTTTCCGATATAATAATTAATTTAGTTCAGTTTAGCGGTGACAAAATATTTTGAGCTTTTGATAGGTTTGTGGTTTCAGACGGCGTTAATTAGGCCTAATGGGGCAATTTGTCTAGCTTTTGAAAGGTTTCGCCTGTCATGCAGCTTCATCCGGATTATGCTGTGATTACATGAGTAATTTCGAAAGGTTAGAAAGTTGCGCAACGTCCGAAGCTCTATGCATTACTGTGCAAACAAATTTGCGCTTGTATCTAAGCTTTTAAGCTTTTTGTTTCTCTAATAATTTCACATAAAAATCAGTTTACCAGAAATATTTTGCAATTTGAACTTTTGGCTGACAGCACATCATGCACTCATAATTCATGATCAAGTTCCATTCAAACAAATCCGTAATGAAAAATTCCTTTGCTTTTCCCTAGCAGTTCGCAAATCTTTCTTCGGAAGCAATAAAACTTTTAAACAACTCGTTGTTTTATGGCTTATTAGATCGTAAAATTTCGTCGAATTTTCGGTGGGTGTGTACAACATGGTTCGGGACTCTGAAGGTTGATCTTCTCTGACGTAGCTCGATGCTTTAACCGAAACAAAATTTGATGAAAATTTTATGTGTGGCTTACTTCGACGGGGAAAAACTTCAAAAGCAGCAGTGTTAGATTTTGCACGTACGCGTTTGCTTTCAGTGAAATAGAATTTGTGTTTATAGAAAAATTCAATTTGTGAGTTTGATCGAGGTGTAGGATTTGCAAAGCTTTCATTCAATAAACTTTGGCTTATCAACAGGGGACCAATACATTCACTTCGTTTCAAATCATCTTAATATCGAAACAAATCTCGAAGGAATGTAAATAACACGATGTATACAATAGACGATTTAAATAACTTTCGCGCGAGAACAGGTGGCGTTAACGACGCTGTGGCGTTAAATTGAGAATCTCGCGTTTTTGCGAAAACAATGATGATCGAGTTTTGTATCAAATTGACTCTATTTTCCGCGACGAAATACAAAACACGAAGAAAAATAGAAACACTGCTCGAGAAAGTCATAAAGATGAAATTTTAATTCTGTCTTTGATGGTTGATCAGTTCGTGAAAATTTACTTCAGTCTGGTGATTCAATCAAAATTTGTCGAGAATTTATTCGATTGACACCTTATAAGGCGATGAAGAACTTGAAATGAAAAATAACGGAGATCCAATTTAACTTCATAAACACGAAACCTTTGATCTTTCTAGAACAAAATCGAATTAGGCATTGTATTACTCCGGTAAAGGGTTCCGTAATCTCAATCTGAATAAATTTGTATGCGTGATAAGTATTTGACACGTTCTTCTCTCGGCCTCAAAGAAAATTCTCTCGTAGATCATTTTTCCTCGAAGTCCGAACTTTTTCGTTCTTAATTTTCAAATCAAGAGATTTTTCTCAAACTCATACTCGAGTCACATGCTTTGAAGAAGAAAAGAAAAACGAAAATGAGAAAAAGTCTGTTCGTGAAGTGTGAAAAATGCAGACAAGAAACTTTTCAAATTGCTTTATGCTTTGTCGTGTGCAACAAATGTTTGCAGACAAACCACTCGCAAACTTGTTTGTAATCACAATGGCCTAAGAGTCCTTAGAAAACCTTTCATTTTTATAATGACGCTCTCGAGTTTGTCAAGACGACCCAAAAATGTTTCCTTAAGTGTCAACCCTTGGTCAAGCTGAGTGTATCGCATTATGAACCTCCACGAACTTGAAGGATCGGAATCCGTAATCTTTTTCAAAGAACGACACACAAAAGCGAGCGATCTTGTTATTTTCTGACACTCGCAGCGCCACTGAAGATGAGAAATAAAAAGAAGAAAATAATTTCTTACAGCGAATTCCTCGATAAAAACGAAAACTTTGAGTCGAAAAATTTTCAGTAGATTTTCAGACGCGTTACAGGACGGAACTAAAAGAAGAGAAAAAAACTAGAAATTGTGAAAGACAATTCGAAGCATTTAAAATTCTATTTTTAAAATAATTCAAAGACTGTTGAAAAAAAAGAAAATTAATTTTAGTGATATCTTTTAATGGTTTCAATCAACCAATGAGATGCGTGATACATTCGTACAAATATTTAAAGACAATAAACCAGAACCAAGCTACAATGAAGATCCAATACGAGGTAAAATAAATTGTTGCGGCTTTATGCCCATCAACTAATGGAAATTTGCTGATTAATGGGCAGTCGCTTTGATTTTTAATCACACTTGTCGTGATTGAGCGCCACATCGAGCGTTTAAAATAGAAAATTGTCAGTGAAAGTGTGTAGTATTTTTTTCTCCCATTCTCAAAAGAAAAGTGGCGGAAAAATCGTGAACATTTTTTTTGTATTTTTAAACATCGGAGAATTCGCCGACACCGAAAACTTCCATGTTTGAATGCTTGAATGATGTTAAAAATGTGTGAAAACGAAGATATCGTACTCGAGACCGAATGACGTACTTGATGATTAATTTCCTGGACGCATGACTTTGGCTCACTTTAAAGTTTAAACTAAGAAGAAAATCTCCGCTTCATTCCACAGGACACAATGGATCAGTTAACGATAATTCAAAAAATGGATGGACTAACAATAACTTGCCCCAAATTGATGATGGATTCGGCAAAAATTCCTCAGCTAGCTTTCGAGGAAGGTCGTCCGAAACGTCAGCGTCCGACTCATCAGGGTATGTTTGCGCTGTTAAAAATGGGTTGGATAGGTTTATTGAAGCGAAATTCATCTTGAAAAAGCTTTTTATGTGATAAAAGTGTTTATTTTGACGACATAGAATTCAACCTTCAGAAAGCTCTAAACAGATTGTCATAACAACTTATCTTTTTATTGACAGTTAAGATGATTCGACTGTTCAATTGAATAGTCAATAAATTAATCAACTACATGACAAGCTTCTCAAGAGTTTCAAAACCTTAAATTCGATTTTTGTCACATTTCTAACCTATAAATCTCTTTTTCTACCCTTCTCTAGGACCGGGGGGATGCGGGAGTCGCTGGAGAGGTCGGGCACAAAGACGAAGGACCCTATTCAACTCGAGAAACGGCTGGGACTCTTCAGTGGGGTTGCTCTAATCGTCGGAACTATGATAGGTAATGTCGAATGATGACTAAATTAATCGCGTCGCTTAATTCTCGACAGAAAACAACTGGAATTTGTTAGCGGCAAGGTAAAGCACCATTGCCGGCAAAAGTCTCACTCTCTCGACATATCAGCGAAGCCTTTTTTGTGCGTGAAGCGTTCGCACAAAATGGTAATTGCAAAAATGCCGTAAATTAGATTTTACGGCATTTGGAACTCAAATTTTATTCCCTAACTCAACCAATCTCTGTTTTAGTTCGGTGCGGCACTGAACATTGCCAACAAATTCCAATGAGTTTTAGTTAAGGACTTGTTTAGTTTAAGATAAAAAATTATTTAAAAAAACCATGGAAAAGTACGTAACATTGCTAATTACTAACGGAAGAACGACTCTTAATGGACTTTTCTCTCCTATTTCATGCAAACCAGGATCTGGAATTTTTGTGTCGCCAAGTGGATTGCTTGTCAGAACGGGCTCCGTTGGTGTAGCCTTCATTATTTGGATGGCTTGCGGTGTGTTGTCATTGTTAGGTGAGTGAACAGTTTATTAATTTTACAAGAATTTGGAACACAACTCAATAATGGCGGGGCCGAAAAACAAAAACAAACTTGCGAGCTATCAAGCAAGCGGCCGTTAAAAATAGTTGAAGCAACTGAGGATGTCAAAACTTGTCCGTCATCGTCTAGTTACATTATCTCGTGCTGCGAAAGTATTGTACGCTTCCTTTAGCACGAGCGCCTTCGCTGAAAATCGTCGATAAGTCGAACATGAACAAAAGGTTACGCAAAGTTGAAATCACATGACTCAGAACAAGCGAACATTTTATTCTAATAATAACATTCGGCAAGGCCCGAAACAGTTTTTGCTGCGCGTTTATCGCGGGCCATAAATTTTCGCGAAAAAATATTGCGACGACTAGCCCGAAGCATTTGAGATTAATTGGAAAGGCAAATCTAGCTAACAAAATAACTGGTTCCTTCTTGATAAGCTTGTGAAAACAAAAACGAAGGCGAACGAAAGTTGACATCGTGCCAGAAACGACAATTCTGCATGAAAAATAGACGCCCACACAATAACCAGATCATAAACTCTCAAGAAACATGATAAAAGTTAAGCCTTTGGCGACAGCATCTACTGTTCGACAGCTTTCTAGGCTAGCTACTTGAATGCAAAGTTTGAAGATGCAATTAGCGCGTCGAAATGACGTCAAACTGGTGCGATCGCGACCAGACATTAACTTCGTTCATGAGATCTCGAGTGTTCTTCGTCGTCATTCGCGGCTTCCGTTATTAAACAATTCGTAAAACAGCTTAGCAATAACACAAGAATAGAACGTTTGTCCCTTAATGAGCGATCCCAACAGCTTCTCCGCCATTTAACGATTGTTTACTCTCATGCGGCTTTCAAGCAGCTTATTAGTTATCGCTCCAATACAAACATTTGCGTTCGGGCAAGGAAAATTTGATTATAAATTCTTGCGAAAGGTCTTATCGAGTGGAACGCAAACAGTGAGTTGAATTAATGACACGAAAACAAACTTGCGATGAGAAAATTCTCATTTGCTAATGGAAATACGAAGGAACGTTAATGTTGCAAATGTAATTTTGGGCCTTTTGCGGTGTTTATGAGTGACAAATATCGTTCGATAAACAGATTTCGACTTTTTTTCAATAACTTTTCCATCTGATGATGTGAAAACGGCAGTAAATTGAGCTGATAAATTGAAATTGGCAGGGCTAGAAGCCGTTTCATCACTTCAAGACTCACAACCTGTCAAAATGTAAGCAAATAATCGGGCTGTTAACTTGATCTGATTCTCTACTTTGTGGTACATTGACGTCCGAGTATTAAATTTAGCTTCACGCTCGTTCACACTTTCTCATACAATATTGTTTTCATTTCACTTTCGTAAAGCTTCTCGACTTCATTGACGAAAATCTTTCCATTCGTTAGTGGGCGGCGTGCGATAAATTTTCGCATTATGTTGTGATCTGCGAAGCGATTAATTGGCGCCCTAAGAAGATACGACTCGTTTCTGCCGTCTTTTATCGCATTTGTTCACCGCTTTGCTAATCCATGTGCGAGTGAACATTTTTTATCAATCAGCACGGTTCAGCTCCATTCAAACGATACCCAAATATCAGAAAATCGTGTAAACAAGCTTCGACATGTGTTTTCCGATATCATCAAGATATAATTGAAAAGGAGATGATAAAATTGTCAGTTCTTCTTTTTGGTGCTGATTGCATGCTGGTTTGTATCACGCCGCTAAAGTTCTTGACGAAGGTCACAAATTGAGAGCGAGACAGACGTTTTAGCAGACAATCCTTAAATAGGGAATAATTTGAGCTTTTCACCACCCTCAACCATTCATTTGGCTGCTTCCTGATTATATAAAAACTTTTCAAGCAAACAAACTTTTTAATTTACCCAAAGTTGACAAGGTTTGCAATCCCTTTTCCACTTCATTGCCACTTTTCAACAAAAATCTTCCGTTTGAAAGCACTTTCAAGGCGTTCTCTCGTCAATGTCAACAGTTTAAACAAGTCTAATGAATTTTGGGGGATTTATGCGACTCAATTTGTCAACGCAATGCCTGTAAGAACAATGTAAAACTTTGGAAAGAAAATTTGCAAAGGAACACTCGCTGAAAAGACAGATGAAGCTGTTTATTAGCTCTAAGTTTGCCGAAAACGTAAAAAGATGAAATTCTGTCGACAAATTGACCCGAAAGTTCCGAGTGGCAGATGTTTCGTTCTCGTCTGAAACAATGCGCAAAACATGTTGAACAAAACGAGATTTGTTTTGTCATTATTTTTTGATGTGGTAAGTCCTTGTTTGTGCAGTGTTTTTGGGTCAAGGATGACAGTTGATAAAGACTTGAAAAGCTTGGAAAATCATAACGAAACCACCCAAATTGAATATCTTCAAAACTCTTGAAAGCTTTTGCCAAGCAATTAATTGAGTTCCTAAACTTATTGTTCGGAAACTTCGCCTCTGATTAATTTCGTTATCTACATTGCTTCTTTCCCGCAGGCGCCTTGGCCTACGCCGAGTTAGGCACAATGAATACGTCATCTGGTGCTGAGTGGGCTTATTTCATGGATGCATTTGGATCTGCCCCAGCATTTATCTTCTCATGGGTCTCCACTCTGGTGTTGAAGCCCTCACAAATGGCCATCATTTGTCTCTCATTCGCGCAATATGCTGTCGAAGCGTTTGTGTCGGAATGTGATCCACCAAGCGTTGTCGTTAAGATGGTTGCACTACTAGCTATTGGTGAGTTATTGATTTGCTACAGCTTCGTCGGTGATTTGTAACAATCGGTTTCGTTTCAGTCTGCATCTTATTCGTTAACTGCTACAGCGTTAATCTGGGAATGGCTGTGCAGAACATCTTCACGTCAGCCAAGCTAGTTGCTGTGCTGATCATCATCAGCGGTGGTGCATGGAAACTGTTCCAGGGTAAAAAGCATTTAATTTGTGAAGTTACAAATGATTTTAATGATGAACGTTTAGGAAATACTCAACATCTGTCAAACGCGTTCAACAATGCAACTCCATCGATGGGCGTCATCGCGACAGCCTTCTACACCGGTTTGTGGGCATACGATGGATGGAACAACTTGAACTATGTCACCGAAGAAATTCAAAATCCCAGCAAGTAAGAATAGCATCGCATTTTCCATTCAATTGTGAAACTGATTCCAACTTCCTTTCGCAGGAATCTCCCACGATCCATCATGATTGCGATCCCACTTGTCACCCTGTGCTACGCTCTCATCAACATCTCGTACCTGGCTGCCATGTCGCCTAGCGAGATGATTGAATCGGAAGCTGTTGCGGTTACCTTCGGAAATCGAATCCTGGGTCTGTTTGCATGGATCATGCCGTTGAGTGTTACCATCAGCACGTTCGGCTCCGCAAACGGAACTTTGTTCGCAGCCGGTCGTCTCTGCTTTGCTGCATCACGTGAAGGACATTTATTGGACATCCTGTCTTACGTTCACGTTCGCCGCTTGACTCCAGCACCAGGACTGATTTTCCACTCATTAATTGCGGGCGCAATGGTGCTTTATGGCACAATCGACTCCCTGATCGACTTCTTCAGCTTCACAGCGTGGATCTTTTACGGTGGCGCAATGCTGGCACTCATCGTCATGCGTTACACCAAGCCAAACTACCCACGCCCTTACAAGGTGCCGATTATCATTCCAGTAGTTGTCCTGGTGATTTCTGCTTACCTTGTCGTCGGCCCCATCATTGACAAACCTCAGATTGAATACTTGTACACGGTGCTGTTTATCTTGTTCGGTTTCGTTTTGTACTACCCATTCGTCCACTGGCAGATGCATCCGCCATTCATGAGTAAGTTTCAAATTAAATTGCAATCAATCCCTGGAGCTTATCGATTCGTTTCTATTTTCGTCACAGATAAGATTACAATCTTCTTTCAAATGCTGTTCGAAGTCGTCCCAACTAGCCAGATGGCAATGTTTGACTAAACACGTTTGATTTAACTGAAAACAGCGATAACCAAATTAGAACGAGCACTGATCATTTAAAGTTCTTGCTTTTGAAGAATTTATGGGTTTAAGTTAGAGAAAAATCATTTTTGGCATTGACTGACGTCTCCAAGACGACATTTGATGCTTTTTTCGTTTTTTAGTTTTCTAAAATGAAACTCAACATTAACGTTTTGTTACGTTCAGCAAGCAACCGAATCATTCCATAGATGGTTGCGCAACTGGATGCTCGTGGATTTATGTTTTAAATTGATTCATATGGCTAAATAAACATCAGAACCTGCACTAAAATTTTTAGAAGTAGAAATTGTTGCACAACATCAGTGTAAATCTATTTTATCTTAACGTTTAAAATCTTAAAAATGTCAAAGGCAAATAAGAACTCAGCATAAACGGATTAACAAGACAATTAAACAAGCCAATTACTATTTCCCAGATTAAAAATTATGAAGATTGAAGAAAGATTTTAATGAAAAAATATTGATAAATAAAGTTGGAAAAATGTTTTATTTTTTGATCACAAAAGTTTTGATTTTTCGACATTTCTTGAAGTTTTCAGGGCGGTTCAACTTGACAAATATTATCGACATGTGTTCATTCAACTTGTGTTTAACTGGATAAATTTGGGTGTTCAATTTCAATTCAATATGTTAAAAATCTTCAAGATGTGAAGCTTAAAAGGGACAATCGATGTGATTCCGTAAATGGACTGACGAAAAATAAAATTACTCAGAATTTTATCAGCTGTGCGAGTCTTTTCGTAACGTTTAATCAAATGGAATAAAATTTGATGCTCAGATGCCGTCTTCTAGGATTTTACCTGTTTTCTCAAATTTATTTTTCTCGAATGGAAAACATTACAACGTATTGGAGTCGTATTCGTTCGTCTGATAATAAAATAAACAAATTTTATTTTGCAACTGCCGACAAAAATTGTGCAAGTCAATACAACCAACGCCATCTTCAGAAAATTACAACATCGTCTTATCGAAATTCTTAGTCTAACTCAAATTAATCTTCGTTTTTAGAGACTGCTTCTCATCTCGTCGATTCTCATGTTGCGAAAACTAACCTCTCAGAATATGCTACTTGAATGGAACTGATAAGACTGAGAAATATTTGTAAGTTTCTCAGTCGCTTCTAGAATTCATTGAGTTATTGATCATTATTTGAAATTAAACATTAAAATAATGGCAAACAAAAGCTGCATCGTGGTTTCAGCTTTGCTGTGCTTAATTCTCGATGCAACTTCATCACCAATTGAACCGAAAACAAAAGCCCTTGTAAGAATCAATCGCGGAGTTTTGGACTGGAAGATTTTTGGAGGGTCGTCAACAAAGGCGCCAGACAGCACAACCGCAGCGCCGATCAGACCCAACCACATTGAAATCGGAAATTGTGAAGACGATGACAAGGTGAATGAAGTTACATTTGTGTGAATTTTGTCATCAAACTTCGATTTTTAGTTGCTGTACATTGAAGAGACAAACATTCAAGCAAACAACTCGACCCTCGGTGGCGTCATTGAAATATTTATCGACTCGCCGTATTACATAACGTGCACACAAGTGCTTGATCAGATGCCCGCCGGTACCGGCGCAGTGCCAAGCTATAACTCAGGCGGTCAAGGTCAAAAGTTCATTTTCATCAACGTACAAGGCCTTCCCAACTATGGAATTCACTTCCGGATCTTCGTAAGAGGAAAATTGGATACTGCCGAGAACGAAATAGGTTCTGATAAAATATAAGTCAACCGTTCTGCCTTTCCGATCCAATAAAACAACGCCAGTCAAAGTCTACATCAAATTGTTTTCGGGCTCGGAAATTCTACTGTTATTTTCTCAAATTACTTCAATATGATCAAAAAGGTACCAAAATGATTGAAAAGCTACAACTTAGATTATCAATTATCTCACCAAACTTAAGATTACTTTCTGAGGCTATACTTACAGTCGCCGCTTATTATTTATACATGAAGGAGGGCTTTTCTCTTAATTTGAGTGCTGTTGAGACACAATCAGACTCATATTAAGTCGTGAATGCATCATAACTGTTTTATTTCGGATCTATTATGACGAATGTAAGTTGAATGAGGTCTCTGGAGCATTAAATGCTGAAAGATATTTTTTTCCAATAATATGGCAACTAATGATTGAGAATAATTTCATTTGTGAATGAACGAAACTTTCAAGCATTTAAAAGTGGTTTTGCAGGCAGTGATGTTAGGGCAGATTAGCAAAAAAAAAATTCAATACATCCCAGTCCAATCTTTGATTAAATTTTGAGCTTAGTCTAGTGACAGTGCCAAACTTTAGTGTTTCTAAGTATTGTTGTTGATGGGGGCAAAAGTTTTGCCACTTAAACAAACTCAAACCAAAAATAATTACGAGTAGGAGAAATCTAATTCCGATGCTTCTTGTTTCAAGATAAACTTTTCTATCATATAAACCAATTCAACCATGCATGGCCATGACGAAACTTACGATCATCCCCAAAAATACTTGTAACCTAAACTTTTTCACATGTCAGTTGCAATAAATTCGTCAAGACACTTACAGTTTGATAAAGCAAACTTTTATTCCACAAAAATTTAATTTCTTTCGCGGTCTCTAAAAACCTCAGAAAGTCAATCGGCACAAGCTTGTATTGGCCAGCAATTCAAACAAATCATTTATAAATCGCAACAATAAATTTTTATTATTCTTTTTGCGGATCATTAAGGTTTAAATGCTTGTGCCTTTTCCATGTTTGCCTTTACACTTTTTCTTTCTTTCTTTCTTTCTTTTAAATGGTCTTTTGATGGAGTTCTTGCAATAAAAGCTAAAGTAAAACTGTCAAAATAACAAATTTGTGCTATTGACGTACCGATCAAATAATATAGGACGACTTGAAACTTACAAGCAGTCATCACCTACATGACCTTAATGGGTGTCCATTGATAATCGCGAAATGCTAGCTGAAAAGAGTTTGCAAAGTTTCGACAGATTTAGTAGCGGAAAGCAGAAGGGAGAAACAAACACTCGAGTTCAAAGGTGTGCTTCGGCACAAATGCGTGCTGATAATTTCACGTTTCGATCTGCAGAAGAATATCAACATTTAGCATCAAAAAGGTTAATATGGCATTAAGAGTTGCTTAGTTTTATTCTCTTTTTGTCATCGATTCGCTAAAATTCACGCCTTTTAGATCGAAATGCGAATCGAAGAAGAAAGAAGCGTCGTCGTCGCTGGAATAGAATCGTGAGTGTCGTTTTAATTTATTACCGAAAACATGGATTAATGACCATGATTGTGTTACTTCTTGTTAGTCACTCTGCTTGTACTCGCCAAACGGTAGTTGAACGACAAATGGTTTAATTGAAAGAAGCTGGTAATTATTTACGATTCTTCTGGGTTTCGTGATCGTCGTTCTAAGCGAGCTATTTTACCGCGGAATTTTGAATAAAAAGCGACGCGAAGAAGTCAATTGAACATTGCACAACCAATTTGAGATTCTTTTGATCGGATTTGCGCGAGTTTGACTTGGAACTTCCTTTGCATAGATCTTCGATTTGAATTATGATGTTTGGATAATTCGCTTCCGTCGAGAACTTTTCTCGATGTGGGTCAATCGGAAAATGATAATTTGAGTTAATCGGTGGAGTTGATTAACAGTTTCGAGATTTGATTGTCGCTAGAAGAATTTTCGATGCTGGCATTCCAAGACTGGGAATCTGATTGCAGAAATGCTGAAATCGCTAATAAATAATGAACAACCGTTAATGATAATTGTGATAAACACAAACTACAATGAATCAGCTGGGTACCATGATCCGCGTTCATCGCTGAATTAATTTGCGTAGAAATGTTCTTCGGTGGGAACGAGATTCTGCAAAAATATTTTGCCATGAACAATTAAAAACAATAATTTCTTCCAAGAAGTTTCGTTAACAGAACTTTTTTCCGGTTTTCGAGACTCCACAATGAGTCGGAAAGAATGCGGCGGCAGTTAGAAGCCATTTCGCAACAAACAAATAAACAAAAACTTTCTTTGCGCGATTTTCTGTTACTTTTGATTGTTCACTGATATTTCAATTACCAAATTAAGCGATTCTCACACTTTCTTTATGTCCATCCAATGCGCTAAGTTTCCACCAGAATTCTTGCTGAAATCTTTTATTTAATTTGAGTTTGCTTCACTCAATCTTCTCACCATTCATATCAAGCAACCTTCTCGTCTACCAGGGAATCAAGCGCGCATACTGTTTAAGCAAATCGCGATCGACGGCTCGAAGAAGCCTAAAAGCTCGGATCATTTCCGTGCTTGAACGAAAGCGAAAGATGAAACCTTCAATTAACCTTAATTGTTTCTCTTTCGACAAGTCAATTGCTCGAAAATTTTTTAGCGCGGGGCCGAAATTGAAGTGCGAGTGAATGAGATTCAAACGATGAGAATAACGTATTTGCATAATAAAATCAGTGTGCCAGTTGTAAGAATCTCGATTTCATCGGGTTTGGGAATATTTTTGAAAAGTCATTTCAAAGTTCTGTTGTTACGTTCAATTTAGAAATCATTTTGAGGTTAAAGCATATAAAAAATCTAGGTTCCTATTGTTCTTGGTTATTTATTACAAACTAAACCTCAAATTATGATCAAAATCTTGTTACACACCTAAGTGATCACTCTTAAGTGGCATATTGAGATGCAAACAGCTTCATTGAGTGGATCTACCGATACTCTACTATTATTTTCTAATTATTTCCATGTATGTTAATTCGTATCGTAAATTATAATTTCGAGATTAAAGGTAAAGGCAGCGGCCACAGTTGTTCTTAATCTTCTAGCTGTGTGTTCCGTTAAACTCGTGACCTTTTCCGCGATAGTCAAGTTACAGAGAAACAAAAAGAGTCGTGGTCATCCGCTGGAATTTGCAAATATTTGCAAATAGTTGCAAACTAA
>JPYR01000590.1:25763-46703 GCA_000775305.1 Belgica antarctica | reverse complement strand
GAACATGGATAAAAAGTCAGCTTTCAACTCTAAAATCATTTAATAACTTACCAGATCATCATTTCTCTGTGTGTCTCTTAATCCCCGATCGCCGCTACAGCTTTGCACCTCTCTTTTGGGCTGGTTGTCACTAAACAGTCACTTGTGATTACCGACTTGCACCAAGTTTAACATTACAAGTCGCACATTCACTTTCTCTGATTGTTTACTTTTTTGGGGACATCCAAACATGAAGTCACATAAATTTCCCCCAAAATCACATTACTTGCTCAGACAGTGGCGAAATGTGCAATATGTCGACTGTTGATCAAAAGAGGTTTTCTCCAATGTGACATAAGTCAATGTTTTGCACTTGACATCATTTAATAATTGTCCCGTTGGAGTGATGCAAAAAAAAATTGTGTGCAACAGTCTCTGGGTGAACGGCATTTTGTGCGCGATTCCAGGTTGGACACACTGTTTTTAACGGTTTATTTTTCAAACCGCCCATCGCATCACTGCGGATTTATTGGTAAGTGACTGGTTTGGGGGAACAAAAAGTGACTCTACTTTAGAGCTTAATTAAACTATGTTTCCCAAATCTTATCAAAAATCTGAGTTCACCAAAAAATCAGAAAACTCAAATTCTTGTGATCCAACTAAAGTTTTTTTTACGGTTCTTGCAAGATGAGACCTGTAGAATAACCAACGGCTGGAAGTCTTCTAAAAATCCCTTAAATGGCTGGTGCCGTGGAAAATAATCCTAGCACTGAGACCGACCGAAATCGGAAATAATTTTGATAAATCAAGTGCGAGTCAAGTTAAGGGCGAGTTCGTAAGTGACGCCGTTAAGGAGCCGAAAAAGCTTGTTAAAAGCTTAAAGCTTAAGTCACTCCTGTAAGAAAAAGCTTGTTAACAGCTTGATTAAGCTTAAGTGACTCCTGATAAAACTTTATGTTCAATGAAAATCTCTGAAACTAGAAAGAACTTGCAGTCGAACCTGATGCTCATTCTTAATTGATTTTTCTTGTGAAACTCACTCGCGACACGAAATTCCCCAAAAATCCCAACACACGATATCGTTTAAATTATTTCAAAAAAGTGTTTATTAAAAATATTATACATGAATATTTTCTACTCGCGATGATGATTTCTTATCAAATATTCTTACATTTTTCTTTTTCAAGTTCTGATTTTCCTTTTTTTTCACCAACATCGCTTATATTTACAGCTTATTCGGAAGTTCAAAGAGTGTTTAACCTATTTAAATTAATCTTTAGCGTATTTTACAGCGATTATTCTTTTCTTTAAAATTTACATTCAGCAGCCGTTTATCTTGAAAATCAGCGAAATATTTCATAGCATTTTGTACTTTCACGGATATTTTCAATGTTGTCGTTCAAAGTTTTGTGTTCGTCTTGTCAGAGTGGGTTCATCAGCACAACAGTTTGAGCGTCATCAGCAATTAAACTTAAAAGCAATCGTCAGATGATTTCTACGTCATCGAGTTATCCGTCGCTGGAAGGTATTCGACCCGGTAGCGGTTGTAAATGCGGTATGGCGTGTTCAGCAGGCTGTTGTCCTTCTTTATGATGGTGTTGTTGGGCACCAGGTCTGTCTGGTTGCGTCCCGCTAGCCAGTCATTGATCGAGATTCGTTGAACTTCAGTGACGTTCTTCGTGATCCACTTCTGCACAAAGTTGTTGAAGCGAATGTCCATCGCTTTTGTGACCTTTGGATGTGTCTAAAAATAGAATTGATAGTTAGAAGAGGAGTTCTGGCTTCGGACCAATGATTGTCTTACCTGCTTGGCCTTCTTCAGAGAGTTACTTCGGTAAAGAATGTAATCTTTCGTCAGGAAGACTGACTTATACGAGTTGTAGTTGAATTTGACTTGCTGTTGGTCGTCGACGAAGCAGTCACCGAAGGAGTTTGACTGACCGACTCTCTCTGGAGGTCGCTTGTTCCAGAATGGGTCCTGAAGTTTCGGGATAATCAATGGGGGAGGGACGCCTGACGAAGATGTGGTTAGCGTGCACGTTGTAGTGGTTGATGCAAGCGTCGATGTGACTTCCTTCATCTCAACATCTCTTTCGGAGGTGATAGATACCGTCGATGTTGACTCGGTCAAGGTTGCCAGGGCGGAAATTGTCGTCATGCTGGTTTTTGGCGTCGGAACTTCTCCGTTCTCGTCGTTTTTGATCAGAAGCTTCTCTCGCGATGACGTCGAGTTGCGACGGTTGAATTTGCGGATGTTCCGCGACAAGAACAAAGGCTTGCGGACGCCGGAGTTCTGAAACGATTGCAAAGAAAGATTTTTGTAAATTAATTGCTGCGATTGACACTCTTAAGCTTAGACATCAAAAAATTAACTTAAAATGGAACGCAAAGTGGTAAAAAGCGAAAGTCAAATGAAAATCACATCGAAAAATTCTTAGACTAAACAAGTGTTTAAGTAAATCATTCGTCAAAACCGTCCTCGAACCGAGACGAATGGAACAGATTGTACCAGATCATAAGGAAACGAAAAGAATTTTCATCTTAAAGGCGACGAAATTCGAAGACAAAGACAAAATGAAAGGAAAACGTGAACAAACCACAGAAAAAACAAAATGCGCTAAGAATATTTTAACCAAAATGAAATGCAGGCAAAAACAGATTGTTGGCGGGCCTGACCCGTGAGCCGAGAAGGCTTGTTGGTGCAGCAAACCTTTTCTGCCCGGCGACAGGCCCGCGCGTCGGCTTTTCGCAAAAAGAAACTACAAAATTTACCAGTTCTCGCAAGTCTATAATTTTTATCCTCGACTCTAAGTCTCCTGAATTGCATGTGCACAGTGAAAGTGAGTTACTTTTGATAAAAGATTGATTGATTGTCATTAAGGTTAATGGAAACGAAAAGAAAACAGTTGATTTTAGTAAAATTGGGAAGAAATAATTAAAGTGCAAATCAAAAAGAAGTGAAAACTTAAGTAAGCTTCGATTAAATTGACAAGATTTTTGTTAAAGTTTAATTTTCCAAAAATTCGTACTTTTATTCAATTATTTTCTTTAAATTTTTCTCGTTTATAAACTTTTACAGAACTTTCGAGTAAAGTCGATTTTTGGTGGACCTTTGATCGACTAGAACAATCCAAAGCTTTACTTTACTGGGACAGCTTATTGCTTCGGTATAAAAGATCAAAGTTTGGCAAAAATAAACATGATAAAATTTAAATTTCCCAAGTTCAGCTTCATATTTACACTAGGAATGAGTGATAGAGATGGAAAAGTATTTACAACAGCAGAGATTTTGATTTGGGAGGTGGACGGACCTTGCAATATTCACTGGAAAGATTAAATTTGACTTTGCAAAGCACGTCCGCGTCTGGAGACTCGTTAGACGAGCGTTCAGAATAATTTTCCTATCAAGTTCCGTCTTGGACATACAACTTCAATCATTAATTACAATTTTCCACGTTTGCCGTGGATTCGGTTTTACATTTTCATTCGAATTATTTACAAATTTTCAACTTTTCTTCTCTCCCGAGCGAAATTAAACTCAAAAGGAAGTGAAAAACTAGCAGAAACTCAAAAGTTTGTGGTTTGCTGATGATTTTTTGTTAATGCTTTTGGGGAAATGAAGAAACTATAAACTTATGCATTCTTGTGCAATCGCTTGTTATATGACCTGGTACACAACAAAAGCACTTCTGGTTGGTTAGGAACAGAATTCATACAGAATTGTCCACAGATCAGGAAAGCCCGGCGCTCAAAATTCATTTTTATTGCTTTCATGGCATTCACAGGGGGCGACGGATTATTGCAATAATTTTCCTAACTTTTTACTCAGACACGGAAAAGCTTTTCTCAGGTAAGAGCTTTCCAGTCATTTGGACAATTTTCAATTATTTTTCACATTTACACTTACCGAGTCATCGTCGGGCTTTTCCGTTTTAATCTCAATATCAGTTCCGAACGAGTTTCCGTTGTGGGAGTTGTTGCGGCTGTTGATTCGTCCGCTGGACCCACCGTGCGCGGGGTTGCTGTAGCGGTCGACGTATTTGCTTGTGGCCTGGCCCTGCTCGTAGTTGGTCGCAGACGTGTCTTCGGTGTCAATCTCGATCATTTCGATTGTCACTCGGCAGTCAAAGTTGTACTGAAGAAACAAAGTTTGATTAAAAAGCTGACCAAGCACATTTCGAACAAGGAACTTACAATGAACATCTTGAAGTACGTGTCTTCTTGCAGAATCGACTCGGCTTTGCGTTGGTAGGCGAGCTCAGCTGCTGCTCTCTTCGAAGCTGACGAACACGGACCACCAGTCGCGTGGTTTGCACTCTCGGCCTGGTAGAGTCCGTAGCACTCGTACGCGTTGCGTTCGGTGACACAGAATTGCAGTTGTCGGACAGCGTTGGAAACGACCTGTAGATAATTAGCGTTAAAACTTGAAGAAAGTTTCAATTAGCAAGAACTTACTCTGTCCAAAGTGAAGGCAATGTAAGCATGAATGCCATACATGTCACGAAGCTTGTCCTCGTACGTCGTGGCGTCCATGTTTCCGTCAAGTAGGCTCTTCAGCATCTCTAAGAAGGCGTTGTAGTACTCGGAAATCTCACAGTCGTTTTGCGGTTTGAGTCGCAGTGCAATTGCAGCACTCTCACGTCTCGTCGTTTTGTGTTTCTCTTCTTCGGCTGCCAAGATCTGTGTCCGATCGTACATAGTCCGGAGACGGTCACAGAGGATTGCGTGGAGTCGCACGAAGTAATACCAGTTGCTGTTGGCGTAGAACAAAGTGTATGCTTCGTCCTGGATTTTGTAAAAGAAAATTTCACGTTAAAAATGCACTCAAAACGCGGCTTGGCGAGTTGTTGATGGTTCAAAAGTCTCCGCGAAACTAAAAGTTATGAATGGTTATTAATGAAACTAGCAAAACGACAAAGTGCTGAGCTTCGAGTTGTGGACAATTATGCAATTGAGGTAAGAACCTAAATATTTTTTGCTTATGTTTTGTGTCCACGCGCACATTGTCGCGCTACATCCCTTGTTGTTGTTGCGAGAAATTCGACGCGGGCATTGTCAAACAACTTGGTTTTTCTGTTTATTTAATCAATATGGGAGGGAAGCCGAAGAATTCACAGCGAAAGCAAAAGTTTCGTCAGAGAAAACTGCACTTGGAACTCTCGGTCGGACTTTCGGACCTTCCGGAAGTGTCGAATCAACGAAATCTCGTCGAAAGTCGTCACATTTGCCGCACTGGCACTTGCAAAACCAGAGCGGAACGGAAAGCCGTCAAATGTTATCAGAAACCTGATACGCGACGCTTCTTTGCTGATTTGAAGTATCAAAATTAAATAAACAGCGATAACGAAAAAGGCCAAAAATAAAACGCACGACCAGAATCATTTTTTATGCGGCGGGCGATGGCTCGTCGTCGCTTCTCTCGTGATAGTAGGGCACCCAAAAAGTCGTAGACTTGTTTTGATTTTTCTTCTTTCTCTTTTTTTTGCACAAACATCATCGGGAGGCCAAAGAATGAAAATAGAGTCGTGTTTAACGTCAAACACGCACACAACTAGACAGACAGGCCCGCTCCCCTGCGTCGCCTCTGAGTTATCTGCTGTGCATTCGTGTTTGTGGAACGCGCGCACTTATACCGCGGAGATTCTCTCTTGATCTACACGACTAAAAATTCCCGAGTCGAAGTCTTCAGCAAGAGATGTTCAATGAAAAGTCATATGGCAGTAAAGTTCAGCGTCAAGTGTGGGGAACTGTAATTGGAAAGTCCGTGACTAACTTCGCATAGAAATTATCTCCAAATGTGGCTTGGCTGTGACACAGACTGGCAAAGCCAAACCGGAAGTCCGCAACATTTCGGTCGTGAATTCCCCGTAAACGCTCTTCTTACAGATGATCCAACTCATTGAGTGTTGCCTTTGGAATCATCAAAACATGTATCGAAAATCCGAGCGCTTCACCATCAAAAAGCCTTTTCAAGAGAGCCAATCAGCTTCGATGTTGTTGGTTTTATTCTTTTCACAATTCAGAAACTCCGCTCGTACATGTCTTTGCATGCACAACTATAACTGAACATGAGAACATCATCAGCCATCATCCTCACACACTTTTATCATTCCTCTCGAATACACACTTGATAATCAGCGGGCCAGTTCAAGACATTCGAAACAATGGAAAATAATAAAAATTTGGTGCGCGCGCGCGTTGCTGTCGATTTCTTTTTTTCCTTCTCTTCTTGTTCATAGTTTTTCGATAGTCTCGCGAATCTTTTTTGCCTTTCTGGATTAATGATGTATCAGAAACTCGGTCGGTAGAGAGGGAAGGAAGCATTATTCATCATCGCGCCGATTATAGGTTACAATTACCAAAGCCACCCCGGCCGAAAAATTGAAACTTCTGAGAATACAAATGCGAAAAAAAGAAGGCCGTATAACAAGGCCCTCAAAAGGCTTTTCATGTAACATTATTGAGCCAGCGACGCTTCAATTAGCAGCGACAACTTTTCAGTTGTCTCGAAACGCTCGTCGCTTATCGTCGATTAGATAATCGCCAGAGAAAACTTGTTTACATCTCCCGCGCGCTTGATGAAATTAAATTTAATTGACTCATCTTGGCACGCACACAGATGAGCGTTTCGCCGGCGAACGACGCGCCTTCCCCCCAACTTTGAACCATCTTTGAATTCACCAATGCATGAAAATAAACAATGAACACAAGCAAGGTACTAACCGGATTTTTAGTGTTCGCTGCGTGCGGCGGCAGGAGCGATCCACCGAGTGCGGGCTGAATGTTGTTCACCGACTTGGTCACCTTGGGTGAGTCCGGTTCGTCCTTGATCTCTTGTTTGATGCCGCTCGTATCGATGGCATTGCTGATCACATCACTTGCATCACAGTTGTTTGCTTTCGGACTGGTCGTGGCCGAGTCGCAGTCGATACTGCTCGTTTGATCGATGATTGGCGTAGTGGAGGTGGGTGAAGACGCCTTGCTCGTACTGTTCACCTTGTCCGACTCGCCGAAGATGCTGTTGACGTTCTTTGAAGACACGTTATTGCTTGCTGCGGTGCTCGTCGACGATTTCGTCTTGCCATCGCCTCCGGAACTGCTGTTGGATTCCTTGTCATCGGCTGAAAACGGAAATTTTATAGCCAAAGTTTTGCAGAAAGTGATTTTCGAGATCGTTTTTCGTTTGCGATGACGCAAAATTGGTTTTCGGTTCGGGTTTAGTGTTAACATAAGGAATTTTCGAAGCAAGCAGTGTGACAAAGAATTTGTTGATGGAAGAATAAAAAATCAAGAAAAAAATCACAATAGTTAGTCAATGTGTGGAGATGTTCTTGGTTGCCGAACAAATTGGCAGCATGTACGAATGGAAGATACAATACATGAATGAGCACAGATTGGAAGGTGTTCAAGGTGGTTCACGATGAAATTCCGTAGAAACTTATTGTAAACTATTGACAATTTTGCATGCTGGCCGAGAAATTCTGGATTTCTAGCTTGTTTCGTTCGATTTTGATCGCTCCAGATTGACCAGAAGCTTTCGGCATCGATTTCCATGGCAATCAAGATTAAGACGTGTTAATCCCGCCAGCTTTGCTTTCGATTTGAAGCTTCTATTTCACCCATCAACAAGTTTTTATTTGGGAAGAAAACAATTTGAGAAGCGGGAAAACATTTGGCAGTTGCAAATTTGTTTGTTATTCAAAGCGGGAGATCAGAGCGCCTTCATACATATTCCAATTTCCATATATCGGAAAAGCAAATCTGTTGACTTACCGTCTTCCCGCTCGTCGTCGCTGAGCGGCTGTTGCGGTGCGAAGAAGAGTTCTGGGATGAAGCGTCGCAGGATGTGCTTTATTCGGCCCTTCTCCTGCTTCTGGATGCCCGTTTGACGCTTCACGTGATGGATGAGAAGATTCGCGGCGTCATCTAAGATGGATTTGTCCTTGTAGGGAAGCACTATATGCGGTCCGGGAATGGCTTCGCCATTACCGCATTCGTTTCGCTATAAAAAGATAAGAAATTTAGTGAAAAAACTCATATGCTTCGCAATTTAAATCAACAAACCTCTTCGTAAAGCGTTTCGATGGTGTTCAGTAAGCTTTTTGATCGCAGCGCTTTAGTGTCTATGTGCTTGAAGTTAATTCCCTGGTGATCCAGCGACTTCAAATAGTACTTTTCGTTTTGTTCGCGCCATTGCTGGTTGAAGCCCTTCTGTGCTTCTCGCCACTCCTCTTCCTTGGCCTTCAATCGTCTTAGCACTACAGGCACAGCCGCGTTAGGGTTCTTTTTAAGACCCTCAATGATGTCCGGAGCTTTGTCTCCGTAGATTCTTCTCAGCGCTCGCTGATGAATCGTTTGCGACGATCCACCGAGACTGTCGTCAAGCTTGTACCGACACAGTTCTTCGGTAGTCATCTTTGACATCTTTTTCTGGACGCCCTCGAGAACTTTTATTGTTGCGCTGTTCGTCTCTATGACGACGTCAAGCTCAAAGCGTTCGTCTTCACAGCGATAAATGAACTCTTCGTATTGTGTCTTGCGTGATGTGTTGAATGTCGAGTCCTCCGACCACGATGGGAACGAGACCCACGTATCGTTGAGAACCTCGCGACACAGCTCGGTGCGGCCACTGCATTTCTTCGGCTCGCTGGTCTTGGGCAGAGCGCAGTAGCTCGTCCCCAGGCGCTTGCATTGCGTCACATCGATCTCTGCCGCCGTGTCGGTTTGGGCACGGTGGTCTTGTCGCTGAGCAACGGACAACGAAACAGGTTCGGTTGCTGACGGAAACTTGAGAAATTCTTGGAATCTCTTGAAAAGTTCTGAATCTTTGCTCAAGAATGGCGTCACCAGCGTCATCAGCTCTGATTTACTGACGATTTCCTGGTTGTACAAAGTTAGACAGCGCAGGAAGTTGTCGTAAACGTCCGGCGTTCTCAGTGCGACTCGGACTTTGTCGAAAAATGCAAAGTCTTGCAGTGTGCCTGATCTAGCGGCATCGGCAAAGGACACATCACGGAAAGTGGGCTTGTGCTTTTTCATCGGTGGCTCGTTGCGGTCGTGCGACCGGTTTAAATGGTTGATCTGCAAGCTTGGCGAGCGCTTGATGGCTCCTGTTGGGCCACTAATTCCCCCGTATTTCTGATTCGCCGAGTTCATGTGATTTCTGTTCGCATCTTTTTGGTTAGCGAGGTGACTGAAGGTCTGCATGTTGAATTCCTTGTCATTAGTGGTAGCTTGGAAGAGATCCAGTTGCGTCAGCTGACGTGGAATATTATTCGAGATTTGCTTAATTGGCTGGCCGCCCAAAACAGTGCTGAGCTTGTTATTGGTGTCGTTGTGGCCAGCGACAGAGTTGTTCTTGACACCGAGAAGGGCTGCGTTGGCGGCTGGTGTTGCGTCGGGCAAGAATTGACCGAATTCCCGAAGTAAATCTTCTTGGTTGTCGAACAGATTGGCGACCTGCTTGAACACTTCCGTTTCAGTGATCGGCGATCCACCCTTGCCGGCATTGTCCTTCTTGCGCTGTTCATTTTGATACTTGTGCAGGATGCGCAAGAAATCCTTATACTTTTCAGGCTGCTCTTGGAAGCGACACTGAAATAGAAAAAAATAATTCAAATGAGTTTCTCGACATCGGACCGCGACAATATCAATGACAAACCTTGATTTTATTAACATAAACGATCGCCTGGTTGAATTGCACCGGCTGATTATCATTCTGGAACATTGGCTGGGAAATTCGATGCAGTGCCCCGGCCTCGTTGTTTGCCGGCTGACCGGCAGCTTGTTGTATGGTTGCATTGGCAGCCGGTGTGATTTGAGATTGCGGCTGGCCGGTGGCTAGCTGTTGGGTCGCTTGGATGACTGCATTCACGCCTGTCGCCGACATAGTGCGTTCGCGGTCCCTCGAGTAGTTCTGGGGCAGATTTATCGTAGTTATTTGAGGATTTTGTACTGTTCGCTGGTCGGTCTGTGATGTTGGCGGCGGCTGCTGTTGGACGTGAAGGTTTTGCGGATGGCTAGTGTGGGTGATGAGATTAACTGCGGGCTGTTGGATGATGTGACTTGAGCCTTGAATGATTTTCAATTTTGTTGGACTGTTTTGTTGTGGAATGATAAGAACATTACCCGATGGAGATGGCACTGAAACAGACACCTGGTACGCGAAGCCTTGGTCGTTGGCTTGCACCTCGATCTTGTAGCCGGGCGGAAGGAACGTGTTGAAGCCCACGATTAGCTCGGGATGACCTTTGAAAAGGTTGGAAACGCGCTGGATGACGCCCGGCGTGTCGATGCTTTGAGACTTGAACTCTTTCATGATGTCTAGGAAGTCGTTGTAGACTTGTGGTTGGTTCCCAAACTTATATTTCACCTGAAATCGCAAAGAAAAGGATTTGTTCAAACTCAGTGCTCTAGTGAATCGTCGCAGTTCACTCACCTGATCCAAGTAGCTCAGAGCATCTTCGACTTTGAGACGTGGAAAATTTTGTCCACTGACGTTTTGAGCGTTGGCTGAAGCTGCAACAGCTCCGCCCGGACTCGTAACAACATGTGGCGTAGGCGTAACCGTCCCCGAAGGAGTTGTGCCTGTTTTCTGCCTCACCGAGTTCGTGAGGTTGACACTGGTGTTGACGACATGGACCTGACTCGGCGTCACTTGCGCCACATTGTTCTTGGGGATGCTTGTTGCATTCGATATTGCTGGCGTGTGTGTGTAGGTGTATTGTATGTTTGTAGCCATCGCGCCTGGCGGATCCTTCAGCACGTTGAGAATGTGATACTGATTAGGATTCGCATTCGGACTGTTGATGCTGTTTTGTGGTGATGTTGTGATTCGATGATGGATTGCCGTTGTTCCACTAGGGCGCGCTGTGTTGTGGAACGTCTGTATCTCGTCCACTCTTCTTTTCATAGTTTTCACTTTTAACTTCTTTGTCAATGTTTTTTCTTGTGGTTTTCAACTCTCTTTCGAATAATTGTCTTCCTTCACTCGATTGGATTATTTTAACGATTAATGCTGCCTTTACTTCACATTTGATGAGGCTGGAGGGAAGAATAAATTGAAATGTCAGTCAGTTTGGTTTGTTATGAGAAGATTTAAAGCAAGGTTGGAGATAATTCAAGCTTCACAGTCATTAAATTAGCCTTATAAAGTCGCCAAGCCTTGAATAAAACATTTTATCGAGCGCCAAGTCAGGTAACGATCCAAGCCTTCAATTTTCGCAACTTTTCTTCGCTGATATTTAATCAAAAGTCATTCATAAAGTGCAAGTTATTCAACAACGCCCAGCTTCACAAGCTCCAAAAAGACATCCACTCAGCAAATTAATTGAGAGTCTTAACACCGTTGTTCAAGCCTTGCCAAAGCAAAGATGATAAAAACAACACTCCGGTTAGGTTGCAGGAGAATGAAAATCACCGATGAAAAGACCCCGAAAAGCAGTGTAAATATCAAATACACCTTAGCTAAGGCGAATAGGCACACATATTCTTCCTTTCGATCCACCGAATGTGAATTGGAAGAGAAATGTGGATGGCAAGAAAGAAGAAAAACTGGTTTTTGCATCTTTTTTTTGTGGATTTCTGGCTTCTTCTTGTGCAAGTAATTATTCAACTTCTTTTTTTCTTGGACTCTTTTCGAGAAAATATTTTCCTTCCTTCAATTCATACATTCTTTGCTCATGACAAATCGCACGGCCATGAGGTGCGAGAGCGAGAATGAAGGAAGAAAGGTGAGCTCTAACAGCCACTAACAGACACTGACACTTCACTTTACGGCTCCGGCTACGTGCATAAATCATAAAAGCACTAAAACGCATCGCTGCAATGGTCGCTCCCTTGTTGGCGTGGAAATATTTTCGTCAACAAGCCTCGCTGCTGGTTAGAAAAGGCGAAAATCTTGAAGGAACTCGTCGTCGATGTGTGAGCACCGAGACATATTTTCGCTTTTTTCCTGTTCTGACTCAACTCGGAGAAGAAATTTATTTTTAAACATTTTTTCTTTTAATTTCAATTGAAATACTCGTATTTTCGTGTTTTTTTTCGTTTCATTCTTGAAGCGGCGGGTTTTCTTATTATTTCTCTCGGCGCGCCGTGTGATGATGATATTTTCAAATCTCGAGTTCTCGTTGCCCGCTCGCACTGCCGTGTGTGTGTGCGTTAAGAAACTTTCGACGAGATTCGATGAAATCAGAATGAGAAAAAGAAGCGGCGGTGATATGAAATCAGCAGAACAGGCAGTGTTGGTGCGAAAATTGTAGAACTTTGTCGCCCCATTCCCAGTCCCCGGGTTTAGAAGAAAGAACAGCGCTTTGAAGTGAAAACTTTTTTCGCGTTTTTCCTTCGCTGAACTTGCGCTTTTCCTCAATTGCATCACCTATTGAGTAAACACACATCGCACACAAACACCATCGACGATTCACTACGTTCGATCGTCACCATCGTGAGGTTTCCCCCCTCGACGAACATTCATTTTTCCAACACTGTTTCCGCCTGACTACCGCGCGCATTTTTCCCTTTCGATTTGATTTTCTGTCGTGGAAAAAGTGTCCAGGTCTTTTGTTTGTTCTAGATACCGCCGTCGAAGACGGGAGAGGGCAGAGAAAATCGTTCTCATAAGGTCACACGAACTAGCATGAAAATTGTCATTTATTTTTAGGTTCTTCGCATCTTCATCTCTCGTCTAGTCGTCACATCTCAGAATGTAAATATTCAGAACGGTTGAATAAGAATCCAACAACGACTTGGGAGAAACACAAGACGAACGAACAAATTACGGCCGTGAAGTCGTGAGCGACAAGTTAAGACTTTGGAACAACATTTTCCGCTGCTCAAAGTTTTTCCACTGCTTTATCAGTCGAACAAGTTCGCCATCCATTTTTGTGTGCTTCGTTTCAAGGTACAGACTCAAAAAACAAGTTTGCAAAAAAACTAAAACGAACGAAAAAAATGAGAAAACTAATAAAAATTTTGCGCAATAAATAAAGCGAGCTGTGTGTGTTGTGTTGTACACATTTCGGCCCTGGCTTGTGTGCGGCTGGTGTTTCGGAAATATGGAGTTGATTTTTTTCTTTCTAAAGCGCTTGGAATCGTTTGGCGTTTTTCACCGAATTTAGGCGACTTTCGGACAGAATTTCGTAAAGAAAGGCTCGGGGCGGGCTTCACCTCTGTCAGATGCGTCTGAGAACTGGCCAAATCACATTTCTCGATTATTTCTTAAATGCCGTCGAATTTTCTTCGACTTCCTTCACGATACACCGATTGCTTATCACTTTCGTTACACTTTCAAGAATTTTTCACAATTTTCCCGCATTAAATAACTGGATAATTTTGCATTTTTCTACCAAACGTATAAAAGTTGCTTCTGCCTCGACCGACTAGAAACATTTTTTTAAGTTTTTTCTTCTCTTCTTTCAATGAAACCTTTGCTGGCGTTTCTCATACGCTATGTGTACACACGGCTTACGTGGCTGTGTGTGTCGATGTAGTTACCCGTTTTTCCTTCTTTTCTTTTGTCAAATTATCTTCAATAACAAGCAGTGAGCATGTGTAGCCAGTCATACGGTGCCAATGTCGCACACAGGCATCGGCGCACGTCCACCAAAGCACTACACTCGCAGGCAAGTCAGAGGGAGAGTAAGAGAGACACCAGAGCCATTTGATGCTGGCAAGCCCAGAGCTCGCGTTCGACAGTGTGTGCTGCCTTACCATTTTGCCAACGAAGGAAAAAAAACTTTTTCTCTCGTTGTCGAAATGGGCAAAAACGCAGTTGAGTTTTTCGTGTATCTTGATAATCGATTAATTGCTCAAATGTATCGAAAGACAAAGATTACCCATCGGTGGTGCTTATAAGTGCAACAAAAGAGTGCTTTTAAGTGTTTCGATGGGACAAAGTCAGTTGGAAAAGTCTTCGAGGCTAAGCGCTATGAAGTCGCCATTTTGGATTGCGAGACTTTTCGTTCGAGTTCGAGAATGTGGGTTGCCTCATCGCAGCCGACACACATCGCAATCAACCCAGGGCCTAACCGGATCGATAATTTTTCATTCTCTCTTTCTTTGTTCGCGCGAAAGAAGAGGAAAACGCGCGCACACACACTCGACACGTCTCTCGCTCCATATTTTAGTCATTCCCAATACCAAGACGCCTCTGTTGCTTCTCCGCTCGCTGCCACTCACTCAAGCATCCGTACGAGAGGAAGACAAGAAAGAACATGAGTTTCGAGAACAGCGGGAATCAAGTGTATTAGTGACTCCGACACATAAGGAGAAAAAAATATGAATTTCAAAACTTGAAAGACTGTACTCTAGCAAGTCGCTCGCTTTCAGACACAAGACCGCGACGATGAGAAGAAAGAAAAATAAATAAATTCAAGTGGATTCGAAGAAACGCGAGGTCTGAGTACTCCTTTGACACTTCTTTCCGCGTCGGCCGAGATAAAGCCAAGCGCTGTGATATTGTGTGATAAAGAGTCGGTTACGCAATCGTCAATGCGACTCTTGACGAAAAAGAAAAGAAAAGAGAGAACATGAAGGGGGGATGGGTAACCCGTTAGATGGCCTGTAAATCTGTCTTAACGGACAAATTGAGAGTCCGCGATTCTCGGGTATCGAGCAAATGGGTTAAATGCACCTCGCTGGTGACGAATCTTCACGGCCACCAGGCCTGACGTCAACTCAAATGGGAGCCAAGCACCAACAACAAAGAAAAAACATGAAAATTGTCGACGCGCGGCTTGCAAGCTTCAATACCCGTGCACACCGTCAATGTGCCTTGTTTTTCTTTCCTTTATCCGTCTGATTTCGAAATATTTTCCACATTACGCTGCTCCACCATTTGAGAAATGCTGCTCTACACACAGCCAAACACCGTGTCGTCGAAAGTTAACATTTTCTTTCTTCTTTTCACGAGAGCCAGAGCCGCGAGTTTATTCGTGTATCGCCTGCCCAACCATATACACGAAGCTATACGCGTTGAGAATGGCTCGGTCACTGCTAAAAATTTCCCAATCCACAATCGTCCCAGTGGTGTTCGTAGAGAAGAAAAATGTGTTGTCTTAACACTCTCGGGCTGGCTTTACTCACTTTTTCACTGCTTCGATTAAATTATACGGAATTTTACACAACGTAATCACCAACAATGGTCGACGATCGTCAGCTGAGCAAATTCGGAAAGAAAAGGGGGCTGAGGTGACGTGAGGTATGGGAATGGCTGGCGAGCAGAATGTGTGATATCTCCGGCAGCAGCGACCACGGAAGGGAAACCCTTCGACTGAATAAATTAAAGTTCACGAATCGCGAGTTCGTGCGTGAGTGTGCGTGCGTGCCTCAGAAAGTTCAATTAAAAAGTCTTTGTTTTTGTGCGAGCTGGCTGGCCGTCGCTTCAAAGCTCACAGTTGATAATGGAGATCACAGTGCGAGAGAACCGTGGCGATATTGCAAGTTAATTCGTCGCTGTTGGAAAAAGCCACAGCGAGAGCCATGTACACTGTCAAACCACATTATAAATAACAAAAATTTTCGACTTCATTCCTCTCTCTCACCCCTTCACACTTTTCTTGCGACTTTTCTGAGGAATCTTGCTTAAAAAATAAAGTCCAATTTAATTTTAGCACATTGCAAATGAGCTAGTCTTGTCTTTTGCCCGCCCGAAATCTGATAATGCCTCAGAGAAATGTGGCGGAACGTGATAAGGAGCGATTGAAAAATTGACGCTCGAATTGAAATTTTTGAGGTTGCTTTTCACGGGTCGGATGGGTCTCGATTTCGGTGGGTGGCCATTTTTCGTGCTTGGGGCGGCTCAATTCACGGCCGAACGCAACTTCCACTCGGATTTTAACTCAATTAATGGCAGAAAAGCGATTTAATTACCTTGCTCTCAAATGATGCTCCAAGTTGGCCAATTACAAGAATTTTCGCAAATTTCAACTTCTCGTCTGTCCTTGCGGCACTTTCAAGCACTTTGGAGCACTTTTCAATGACTTCGAGCTATTAACTTCACTGTTATTTAATTATTTCGATGCTCTCTTTCGACACGAATTGTTGGTGACTTCCGTAACTTCGGTTGATTCGAGTCGCGGCGCTGAGTCGTCGACTGCGATGAAAACGCAACCCTGAAATTCGTGATTGCATGATTGGCGAGAAAATCTTTTATTGATGATTAAAATGTAAGAATTTTTGATTGGGGAATGGTAGATTGTTGAATTGTGAAGAACTTTTGTAAGAACAAGACTTGATTTTAATAAAAGATTGAATTTAAAATTGAACTTGAAACTTGGAATTTTTTAACGGCGATTTTTGAATTTTTGCAGCGCAGTTGCGACTCCCTAACGCGCCATTTCCATCGTGAACCTTTGGAGTAAACGAATGTACATCGAGACAAGACTAGATAAAACCAAATAAAATTTCATTCATCTTTAATCTTTGTAGTAGCAACTACTGTCATCGAAATCGTCAGGTCGTCCCCATGAGTAAAGTCCATTTTCAATCTGTCCCAACTTCGTATTTGTCCCACACTACACACAAGCAATCTAAGCAAGAATCATCATGGAAAAAATTGAATAAACTTTCAAACGCCATTATTTCGAAGCGAACATGGAAAATTTTAGTGAAAACCGAAAGAGACTAACTGTAAGTGAATCAAGTGCTAAAATTTGCTTCAAGAAAAGCCTATCGCGAGTGTCAAAGTCGACAAAGAATCGATTGCATCAGCCTATTCTCACGAACACTACGACGCGAGCTCTTTGTGAAGGACAAATTCCGAGAAACCTGAAACAATTGGCTGGAAAGTCCCATTCGAGTGTTCAGAATTTTCTTTGGAGTTACAACAACAAAAAGAAAGCCACATGGATTAGATAATTTCGTAGCTAAGCCATTTTGTTGTTGAAACAAAGTCAAAGAGTGTGGAAAAGAAAAGATAAAGACAGAGAATTTAGAAGAGCGAGATAGAAAATAGTCGCGCGCACAGAGATCAAAGTGTAATAATATGCATTCATCATTCACATTCATCAACCCAAACGTGCATCGAGTTTCGGGCAATCAACAACAAAGTGGTCTTCCAATTATCAACATCGGAGCTCCAGCGACGACGTTCATGAGTCAGCACACAAATTTATTCGTGAATCATCCCGCGTTCACACGCAGCTTTGCGTCTGTGGTGAGCTGCGAGAACAATTTCGGGATCCGCCAGCAGTTCAACAACGTCCATAAGATGAACGCTAACAACTACAACGGCGGTCAACCAGCAAATCGTCAACACAACAATAACAATTCAGGTATCATCAGTTCTATTCTTAAACATTTCAACAAGCCCAACATGCCCGCACACCAACAAGGTCCTACGAACCAGCAGCACAAGGAGTTTGAGGATTTCACACACATGCCGGGCTTTACCGTGCCCATATTTAACTCAGCATCACATCAGTTCTATCAGCATTCTCAACCGAGTCATATCGACAAAAGTGATTCAGAAATGGCTCCGACAAGTGCCAATAATAATTGTCCCAGCGCAGCAGCACCGACGCCGACGGCAAGAAACTTTGTGGCCTCGTTTTTCAGTGGTTATCAACAAGGTCAATCGAGAACGAAGAACCCGCGCTGGTACAACAGAGGCTTCCGGTGTCGCAGCCGAGGCTGGAGAAACCAAAACAATAACAAATTTCGTCATGATGACGTAAAAATGTCGAAGAACATACACGAAAAGGAACGCTCAAGCGTGGAAAAAAACGCTCAAGACGACAGCGAAGACTTTGTGGACCTGATGGAAGAAATGAAGGAGATGAATGGAAATGTAAATAACCCTCATGAGACTGCCCGCGGATCGTGTGCCACAGCAACGACCGTGGAATCACTGCCATTCACGATCTGCTCACTGGACGACTTCCCATCCATCGAATCCACTAAGAAACCACTCAGACAGAAGAAATCATCGTCACCTGGCAAGAATACAAAGAAACAAGCAAAGAAGGAGAAGGATATCGCCGCTGTGCCTGAAAACGTGCAAGAACGACTGCTGCCGGTGGATCGACCGCCATTCGTCAACAAATACGTGATGTATAGAGACGCACTGGATCGAACATTCCCGTCCAAGGCGCCGGAGGTTCTCAAGCCGCTTCTGAAGAAACCTACGCTCTGCTTCAGCGAGAACGAGGACATTGACACAACGTCATGGCTCGTAGAAAAGAAGAAACTTCTGGGTGGTGAACCTGTCGCTTGCTACAAGAAGATACGCATCCCTTCCGAGTGTGGCACTGACGAAGACTTCATTGTGTTTAGCAACGACTGTCATGACTCGGACGGTGAAGACGACTTGTGGGGCGACTGCGATGAGGTAGATAGTGATACAGACAGTGAATCGGATGATGAAGAAAGCGACGAAGATGAGTTCGGGAATGGAAATAATCAAATGGCTGTGACAAGCGAGGATCCAACAAAGAAGGAAGACAGCGACGTTGAGTCAGGATTCAACGAACCTCCAAAGAAGAAGGTAAATTTTGCATTTCTTATGATCTAGAAACTTTCGCTGACACTTTTATTCATTTTTAGGTTCACTTCAACCAGCTCGTCCGAATCAGGCCCCTGGCAGTCTGGCTGTTCTCATATCAAGCAGAGCGCAAATCTCACTGGGAAATGGTTGCGCGAGACCACGAGAGATTCCAGCAGCGCATTTCGAGAAGCCATACGCTGCTAGGATCCATCTTCGACAGCAACCACCGCTCAAAAGTCTACCGCGAGCGTTTTCTAGAGTCGCAAGCCTAACTGCCACGACTCGTGACTTTAAATTATTTAAGAAATTCCTGAAAATGTTCGTTCATGTTACCAAAATTCCCAACTTTCTGTTCAAATTTTAGTTTGTCGTCACAACATTGCGACTTTGCTTTTATTTGCCTCACACATGCAACAATAATCCACGAAACATAACAGACAAAGAGAAAATGATGTAAAAACTGAAACCAAAGTGCAACATAAATATTTTTTCATTCAAAACTGGTGACGGTGCTCGAGTAGTGGAAACGGAAACAGAAACTGAGCTTAAGAGAGAATATTTAACTAAAATTAATGTAGCCGAATTATTTTTTGTTGTTTCTGTACAATTTAAGGAAGTTTATGTAAAGGGTGAACAATAATTGAAGTAAAATTTGAGTTGGCGAGCGAAATTTACCGTCTTTTTGGGAAAATTTGGTAAATTTTATATTTAACCCAATCAAAAGCTTGTCTACGATGAAACATAAATGTAAATAAAGATATAGGCTAAGCTTGCATAATAATCCGCTGGCATTATCTCACTCAGACCACGTGACTTTGGGCTTTCCACAGCTGTTCTCACGCTATCAACCAAAGTTGTTTGCGATAAAAAATGCGGTTGTCAACGTTCGTTAATCCCACGCAAGGCATGTGCACTTGTAAATAGACGAAAAACCTGAGCAAACACACGTTCAGAGTTGATCAACTTGAGTGATGCAAATCGATTTGTTTCAGTGTTTTAAGGATAAAATGCACTGAGTTGTTCAGTGTCTCCGGATCTTCCAGTAAAGCGAAATGTATTCTGTTATCTCGTTCATCATCTTCATCGGAATTGTTGCCCTAGGTCTGCAATTAGAATTTCTTCAAAAACCGTGTTCTAACAATATTCCAACAGGTCTAGCAGCACCAAAAGGTATTTGTGAGAGAGAAGACGGCATGTCGGTTTACTTCCACGGACGACACTTCGACGGAAATTCAGACAACGTGGCGTTTGGAGGTGGATATCGAAGTCAACTGTTTTTGAAAATATGCAAATTTCTTTTTCTTTTAGATTTTAAAACATGTCCAAAGTGAACTTTCAACTGTGCTGACCTGCTATCACTATTAGTTTTTACAAATTTCACCATTTAAATAGAGGAAGAATAAAGAAAGATGAAGAAAAAGAACAATTTCTTTGTTTGAGTTTCAATAGACTTTCAATCGCAAGTGAATAATTTCGTCATGATCATTGTGACTCTGAAACTGTTATGACCCAGCTATGACCTTATGGCTTTAGAATTAAAGTACGTCGATTTATCGGGAATTAAACTATTTAAACTGAAGAGCTTTTTGCTATGAAGATTAAACAATGAAAAGCTATAGAAACGTAGAAAAGTTAGTGGAATGTTAATGTTGATGACGATAAGGTTCGAGTCCTACTTGATGTTCGAATGCTTTCATGAAGATTTCTTTTTATTTAAAAACATTTTCACAGCGATTTCTTATGAAGAATCAGGATCTAAAACTGTGTCAAAAAATGTTCAAACTTGGCCGTGTCTTAGCATTTCCAACGACCATCCAACTCTTAGGTGGCCACTCCACTTTTTTAATGTCACTCTAAAACTTAGTGAAATCATTTGAGAGTGTGGTTGGATGATCATAAATAGTCCCTGTCAGTACCACTGTAGCGTCTCGCCCAAGTCATTCCGTCTTCTACACTGTTCTTTTTCACTGCCACTGGTAACCCCAGCATCTTGTTTAACTCATGACATTCCATTTCAAATAAGAATTTCACCTGTTACTAAAAACAGCTTCAAAGTGTTGTGAGAACCTGCATTTTAAAAACGTTTGAAATAAATCAAAACCTTGACAGAAAAAAACCAATTTAACATGATAAACAGCTGCTTAGATGGCCACGCGCTGCTAAGAATCTTTTAGAAGTCTGAAATTTATTGGGCATTGTGTTTTTGGAACTAAGGTTGAGAATGTTCGTTGAAAACCGAATAACAATTCTACTCGTAAGTAACACCTACAATATTAATAAACATGCTAACCAACTGATCAGCACTCCTCATGCTTTAAGTTAAAGCTTTCATCTACATATCAAAGCACCTTTAGCAAACCAAACATTTTCCCCAAACCTTCCCGGAAATTCAAGAAAACTTTTTTTTCGTCATTTCATCTTTATTTCGATTTTCCTTTTTTCTTTTGTCTGTTACAACAAGATAAATATACAAAGTAATA
>JPYR01000590.1:0-25490 GCA_000775305.1 Belgica antarctica | reverse complement strand
GGGGGGGGGGGGGGGGGGTTTACTGAGAAAGGAAAAGCTGATTTACCACAGAAAGAAGAAATTTACATGAAAAATTCGCTACGAGCGCGTTCCCATTTAGCTCGACTTTAGCTCGACTTGTTGGCGTTGTCCATCTTGGCCTTCTTCTTCTGCTGGTCGATGTGCTGGGTGGCCAAGTAGTTGGTTCCGTCGAGGTGGAGTGTGTTCTGACGGTGCGACTTGCGCACGAGGCAAAAGACCGACATGATAAGCAAAAGTGTGCCAAGGGTGAACAGCGCGATCATCAGCGACGTGCGTGCCTTGTCGGGGACGGTCGTGGCGACTCTCATCAGGTTGACAATCTCGTCGGGGAGGCCTTCAATGCCCTCTTCGAACCACAAGATTGGGAAGACAATGTCTGGGAAGTTGGCGACTTGTTTGATGTCCACGACCTGGCTGACAGCTAAATTGATTTGCACACGAGCACGTGCACGTATAGTTGATCCCATGAGCTACGAAATGAGATAATAAATAACTGCTGTAACAAGGGCTGCGATTGAATGATTACCGGTTGCACGTCGATGAAGAACGAGTGCTTGTCCTTTTCTGGTGGTGAAACTCCTTCGACGGCGGTTCTCAGACTGTCATCGGCCATGTAGAAATGTGGGAAGCTGATGAGAACTGGCGAGTCTGTTGGAAGAGAAACGGAAACGTGAGCAAGGTGCAAAGTTGTGTAATTTCAACCTCAACAGGTCTATCAATCGAAACTCACCATATTGGCACAGAGAAACGTTGAACATTCCATGTGGAGCACATGGTGGGCCACCGGGGCAGTAGCACATGTTGTCGGGGTTCTTCTCGACGGAGGCAAACACATTCGGCGATGGAGTAAATCTGTAGCCGGGAATTCCACCACGCCCTTCAACCTGTCACCGAGAAACAAGCAGAAAACGTTTAAAAACTCCTCTCGAAAGCTTTTTGCATTGCATTCACCTCTTTGTCGAAATTCAATGGCAGCAAACGACACAAGTCCTTGTCGTAGACGTAGAGCGTTGTGTCTTTCTGAATGTGTGGAGGGAAGATCGAGCCGTCGGATCCGTTCAAGCGGTTGCAATCTTCGCGCAACCAGTTAGTCATGTGAGTGCGGCCGTTGTACTTCTCGATGATGCCGTATTGCGTGATGTCATCGACACCAGTGAACATCGTGACTCGGTCGGCGCTGGTGCTGTTCTTTCCGTAGAACAAACCGAACTCGTCATAGGGCAGTTTCTGTTCCTTGGGTACAACGTCCTTGGCGAGCTTCAAGAGTGGATCTTCGTAGCCCCAAAGCAATTGTCCGACCGACACTTCGACGAATGGCTTGATCTTGAGGATGTCCATGATGCTAGCCATGGCCAGACGGAGAAATCTCGCGGCGTGTTTGCTCTGAGACGTAGCACTCAGCATGGGAATGTTTGGCACGATGACGACGTCGTCTTCCATTCCCACGGAGTCTTCTTCGCTGAACTGGTAGACTTTCTTCTGATTGAAGCTAAACGTTCCATTTTCGTTGTCCACAATGTTCACTTTCTCCCATGTTTCTCTGAAAGTAAAATAAGCATTTTATTTTCCAGCGAACTGATAGGTATGAAAAACATAAAAACTGGTGTTTAATGTGGAAAAAAGCCGAAACGTTTGCATAACTATTCGGCTATTGTTTTATAAAGTTTATTAATGTTATTACCGCAGTTTTTCATCGACAAACGCGAGGCAAACGAAAAAAAACTTTCCACAGAAAAAAACCATATTTGCTTCCGCATTTAAATGCGTCATTGGCTGTTTGGCCAAGTGGCAAGGTCGGGCGGGGTGGGGTGTCTTGATGTCACGCAGCTAAGCAATGTTTACATTCTGTTCTCAAGAAACCGCAATGACCATTCAAATGACTCACAAAAGACCGTACAAGACCTTGCGCTGTCAGCTTTTCTCATCTTCAACGTGCTGCAATGCAAAGACAAGCTTCTTAGAGATCGTTCACTCAAGATTGTTCTCTTGTTCATCTTTTTTAAGTCGCAAATCATTAATCGCGTTTAGGCAAATGCAAAAAAATTGTGTTACGAACATTTGCTTATAGTTTGAAGATAAAATCGTAATTTGAATTGTGATTGCAAATGTGAAGAAAAACGATTCCGAGGGCGATCGCCAGTGGTGTAAGTTGAAGCAGATTTAAGGTGAAATTGAGTCAGCAGCAAAAGGGTTTAATGTTAATTATAGTAAAACTGTTAATTTTGGAAGGTTTTGTTGATTTTTCAACGTTTTTCTTGAGAAAAAAATCATTCCGGGGCGTCCATAAACTTCGTAGAGATGTTGCAAATTTTGATCATGACTTCGCATTAACAAAAACTTAACCTTCAAGTCCAGTGCCAAACACATAAGGATAATGAAAAAATAAATTTCTATTCAAGATCTCTACACATAGCAGGCAACATCGCTTAAATTACGCCCATTGAATAATGAAAAATCAATTCAAGTAGTTGCAAAAGTCGGTTTGTCTTTGCACGTACTTTTTACACTCAAAGCTGCGATTGTAAGAAAGTTTTCAGTTCACGTCGTCTGCGCTGGTGATCAACAGATTCTGGGTCAATGTAATTGCAGAGAACTTTAACTCGTAAATTTCTCTCTGAAGGCTTAGTTGGAACTTAATCAGCGATGACTTAATTTGCGGTGGGATAGCGGCGTAAGTGCACCGGATAAAGGTTGTTGGTATCCCGAAGGTGATTCACTTGCAAGTTGTAGACCTCAGCAGTTGAATGCGCGACGGAATTCGTCCCTGAGAATGGACGATTTCACCCAGCACGTTTTATTAAGCAAAAACTAACACCAAGATCACGACGACAGAGACTCAAAAGCTTCAAGTTCACCGTGAACTAGAAAGAGAGATCTGTTCGACCCTTAATAGCGATGATTTTGTCGACCTCATTATGCAACTTCGAGCTTGGAATTTCACTTTTTATCATGAGCCTAAACGGGCGCCCACCACAGAGCGTGATACACGATTTCATATGACTTGAAAAACGTTTTTGTTCATTGACATTTGCGGTGCGTATGTTTTATTCATCAAAACGTAGGTCAGGTTTCGTGCTGCATCTATACGCGGGGCTCAACTTAGTGGAAAAATTTATCTTGACCTGTCAGACTCTAAACAAGAAAACGATTAGACTAAATTTGTCTGCTTCAAGTGCCGTAATATTATTCAAGCAATTAACGCACACACCATGCGCAATATCGTTTGAAGGGTAAACGAGAACATATTAGGCAGTGAAGCCTATAATTTGACTTTGACAATGATCGTAGCCACGAGTCACTGGCAGATTTTCTGCTTAATGAAATAAAACATCTTTTATGATGTGCGAACAGAGATTAATTACTGTCTTCGGGCTTGAAGCATCGTTAGCTATTCAAAGCCTTTGCATTGACCTTTGCTGTAATGCAGAAGTCACAAATCATAAAAAGCTTTTGTGGCGAGATGGTGTCTAAAATGATGAATTTCCTGAATGAATACCTGGAAGTCTTGATGGTTAGAGCACGGCTTACAACTGTTTAAATGGTTGAAAAGTTTATTGTTCAGTCATTGGATATGCGAAGTTATATTGGAAATTAGGCACACTTGTGTTTTCTTGTGTTTTTTCGCTAGGGATAGGCATAGTACGTACTTTTGTCTATACTGAGAAGTATTCTAAGGTTAAACACCTAGAAACTAGTCATTTCTATTAAACAGCAAGTTAATCATTATCATAACCTCCTAATTTAATAACATAACCTCAAAGTATGTCAAAACAACTTCAAAATAAGCCAACATCACCTCAGCGTATTCTAATATAACCTAAAAATATGCTAATATAACCTTAAGTATGTCATCATAGCATCAAATATGCCATCTAAGTGACACTCTGAAGTTAAACTCACAAAAATTTGTCAAATTTACACCTGAACATCGAACTTACTTGTAAACATATGGACCCAACTCGTCAAGGATGGGCTTTGAGCCGTTGTTCAGGAACTCATCAGCGTTCGTTACATTGTAAACGTAAACTCTAATTTTGGGCTCGACTGGCGGCTTTGACCACCATCCGTACGACTGTCCACCCTGCTTAAGTGCTACTTGGCTATCGATTACGCGATTTACAATCGCAGTGAATCCAAATGTGACTAGAACGCCGAGAATCAGCAGGCAAAGTGAGAACGCTATCACAAACCCTGGAAAGAAAGAGAATAAATTAATAAAATGTTGAATCACGTTATGCTTAATCCGAAAGCCTAACTAGTTGGTCATCGTATGACGAAATCAGAACCGGTTATCATCTGAACAAAAATGCGATTTCACGCAGTGAATCAATCGCTGACCTTGGGCTTTGAAAAGAAATGAACAAGATTTATGCACTGGTCTACCTCGAGTGACTGAACGAAACCAGAAATTCCACCACTCAATAGATTTGGAACAGTACGACAAACCCAGCTGCCACATGCGCAAATTAAAAACTTCGAGACCACGGCTCGAGTAAGCAATAATTAAGTTTTAATTTATTTCATCCTTCAGGTATTTGTTTCAAATAATTGGAAATAACCTTTTAAACTATTTTTTAATCTATAAATTAATGGAAATTTCAATCGTGTGTATCTTGTGTAGTATCAAAGTTTTTTCGGACCGGTTCAAAAGACTTTTCTTCGAACAACCCTGAGTCACTACATTCTTCCACGAAAGACATTTTGGAATCAATTGACTCCTCGATTCCCGAGAACTTTGCAAACTTATTCCAATCTCGCTGATTCTAATTCTCGAACAAAACTGGTTTTTCCAGCAGAACCTGATCAACAGACTCTTGAACTATTTTACGTCACGAATCTTGCCTCAAGCGACATTGCTTGTCGACGATGATCTTCGACGCTACCAGTTACGATGATTTACAGTCGCTGAGTTACATCAATTTTCTTACATTAGCGGCTTTAGCAAATTTTTATTACATTTTAATGGATTTAAATTGTCATCAGACAACGGAAAGCTTATTTGCGTCATAATGAGTTAATGAAACTGTCATAAAATTCCTGTTTCACTGGTCTTGTTATCGTTCCCGGCTAAGTGCGTCAACTGTTGGATCACAAAGTCGCGGCTTAAATTTCTTCATTTTCTAAGTAGCTGAAATCAACTTTAACGAAGCTTTTGCAAAACTGCAGAAATAACTCATTGATGAACTGCTTTCGTCACGATTTCAGCTTCTTGCCGCATCGCGATGATTCAATAAAGCGTCAAATGTGGGTCATCGAACGTCAGACATTTCTTTGCATGATCAGTCAGTCGTAAGGCCGCCATCGTAAAAACTAATCGCTCAAAGAATCTGGTTTGGTGATTCAAAACATGAATCCAGCCTTTGTTTGCCCACTTAATTGCTTGAACGCGTCTAATGACGCATGCACAGCTTGAAAATTTTGTTTACGAGTTCAATGTTGGGTAATTTTGCAATGTTGTTGAGTACAGCATCTTCATCGCGTATCGAATCGAAGTGGCATCCAAAGTCGCTTCGGGTAATTTACATCGGAGAAATCTTTTAACTAGACTTGAAGGTGCGAAAACTTTCAAAATTGTATCCATAACGCACTTGATCTGTTTATAAACGTACATAACCTCAAAAAGGGGTAACCCTAAGACCTCAAGACGTAAACTTTCTCGCAGTTAATCGCCTTCATGTCATGTCATATCTGAAGTTGTCTCTGATATCCGACAAGGAACGCCAAATTGTGCCACTTTCAACATTGGTGTCGTTTTTGGATGCTTTCCATAAGTAAATCTTTTCACTAATCATGTATTCATTCACCATCATATTTCACACGTCTTTTCCCTTTGCGGTTAAATTATGGCTGCATTTAGTCCATTAACAACGAAACAGACCGAGAAATCCAAAACAAAACCGAGCAAAGCAATTATTTACTTAGCGAAAAGATTGCTGGTGCTTTGCTGGTGTTTGTGGTGATGCAGCGTGAAAGAAGTATAACTTACGCAATCGCTTCATTAAGCATCAACTTGTATCGACATCGTCGATTAATGATTCGCTTGCCTCGATTTTCATAATTATTTCTGTAATTTTGCTGGTCAAAGTTTGAATTAAAGTTACTGTATCCCGTCCCTGCTCGATCGTTTACACACGCCGTCATTGAAAGCTTTATCTCTGATCGGAAATCTTGTTGAATCATCCTGATCACAGCAGTCACTCCTAGCGTCGATCAATGCCATCTTTATTGAGATGTCCTGAAAGGCTGATGATCGGAGTAATAACGCACGATGTAATTGCCTAATGAACGTCTTTATTATCAGAGAGAAAGAACGTGAATGAGCTGAGGTTCTCGGTATGACAATTGCATGGATTTTTCTGGGGACTGTTCGGTTACGTCACACATTGTTCTGGGGTGTGTACGTCGGTCATCTCATTTATCTAGCCCACACACGACATTTTTTGTTGTTTTTATAAAAGGTGGGCTTGTTTTAAACAAGTTGCATCAAAAATCTGCATCAAAAATATACGCGGGCTGACAAGAGATGATGTTGACCACCAGTACCGATTTAATTTTTATGATTTGCATGATATTTTGCAAAGCATAACCACAAACTTTACTTTCTAGCGTTGCTGCTGTGACGTTCAAATCGGGCACAGCGTCGTGGATTTCAGAGAACTTGTTCATCTATTGCCTAATCGCTGCCTGCATGCCACTCGGTCGTATACAAAACAACTCGACTCGCAAGTTCCACCAACAGGTCGGAATGGGGTAACTTTACGTCTGTTTTTCCTGCAGTGCCTTAAACCAAGACACGCTCTTAATACGCTCGCAAAACGTCAATCAAAACGAGTTTTGCAGATTTCCTTCAAAGCTACGGCCGAGTTTACGACTCGAGTCTATCGCAAGCGATTTTTCAGCTGATTTGAGCACTTTGGTTTAGGGTTTTTGAAATCAGCCCGAGCCATGACGCTAAATTTCATGATGAAAGCAACCGACGCTGCGCTCAAAAACTCGCAGAAGTTTGAGTTTTTTTGGCGCAACAAAAAAGCAAACAATTCAAGGCTGAAAAGTCTGTGAAGTAGGAATCTGAGAAATCAGTGGCGTTCAAAACTCTTCTTTGCCATTGTATGTTGATTCACATGACATCAAGCACCATTTTCTAGGGCTTTCGGTGTCAATTAGGTGACGCGTTTCTCCGTCGTTATTTCCACTTTCCGGAATAACTCAATCAAGAAGACAAGAAACGTGTCTGTAGTTTACATTCGGAAAAGATTTTCTAAATTTTATAAGTTTTTTTCAACCTTTGACATTTTTTTCTTTAAATCATGAAATTTTTCAATTAAATTTCAGTATTGTTTCATCGTCTCAACACTTTTTCCTAAAAAATCGACCCCAAAATTTAAACTTCATCCAAACATCTCATTTTTGCGATGAACCAAACAAACTCCACCTCGGGGTTCAATGAATCAAGTCAAAAACCGTCGACGCTAAGTTTCCGGATCATTTGAATTCGTCAATAATTGGTCGTGAAGCTTTTGTCTTTCGTGTCAAGCAACTTGATCAGTTCTGCTTAAATGGACTTTGTGACTCAAGCTTCGAAGTCGAAGGCTGCTTTGAAGATGGTTTTTGTAGATGCCATACATGATTTTATTTTCCGCGAAGATTTATTCTCGATTATCTTTTCTTCAGCTCCACAAAGTAATCAGCTTAAGTTAATTGTTTTTGGCCAACATGTTTTCTCCTTGGACTTTGCTTATTGCGAACGTTTTGAGCTTTTGAGCAGCTAATTAGCCGTTTATTCGGGCTGATTTTCAATTTCCATCAAGTTCTTTGTCTGAATAATTGCGGGTCGGTAAATCGTCATCAAAAGTCTGCTTCATAATTGCTATAAAATTATTTTTCCGTGACATTGAAAAATGCGAGAGTTTCACAACAAAAGCGTCAGCGAAACATTTTTTCTCGCATATTTGACAGAATTTTGTCGTTTTTCGGCACTTTTTCACTCGACTTGAATGTCGACACAATTTTTTTTCGAAATGCGAAACGAAAGTAAGAAAAAATATTGTCTGCAGCTTTGACTTGGGCGTTGGGACTTTTTTGTCTGCAAGAATCGATTTTGGTTTTCTGGACGACGTCATACACATGTGTCGATGAATGTTTTGATCAGAAAATTCGGTATTTCTTTTTGGTTTTCAGTGTGCACGTTCTGCAATAATCAAACCCTACTTTGTAAATTATTTTGAAATTTGTTCTTGTCGTCATTCTTTTTACGTCTTCCATCACGTCGTTTCGATTTATTTTCACATCAAACTAGTCACTGTATTTGACTTAAACCACTTCACACAATGACGCAAATCAAGAATGTTTTTGTGTGTTCACTTTGCATTAATTCAACATTTATTATGGTTCCTGATGATTGTTGGACACACAGCCCAGAAGATCGGGAAAGACCGTGTTATTAGCTTGTTCGCAATGAAGCTGTCAATTAAAATCGCGTTCTGAAAAGTTCTCGCCATTATAAACAAAGTGTTTGTTTCTCATGATTTGAAATACAAAGTCTAATGATTAAGGCTGAATAATTCAAAAGCAACTAAATTGGATCCAAATTGGTTTATAAATTTATATAATTTCCGGAAAGTTTATAAAGTAAACACTTACACCACTTTCTTAGGAATGTGCTTGACAGCTTTGCGAAAAATTTGTTGCGTCGTGCCTGCATGTTTAATCCTCGAGTGTCGTTTGCTCGGCTGATGTGGCTTGGTGAGCAGATAAGTGCAGTCACCAAGGAAGTCGTTGATCACTTTGAATGTTTGAATAATTAACAACTTTGTTGCCGATTTTATTACGCTAAATTGCTGCCCGACTTATTACTACTTTCAATTTGTGCTAAATGTTTACAATCGAATCGCTAATCACACACACGCTGTTTCCTGGTTAACCTTCATTTTTCCGAATATTAATTGCTACAATTTTCAAAGTCCATTGCTATCAACATAGTTGAGGCAATCAACATATTTTGACATGCTTTTCCGAGTCTTTGGCCGCCCAGCGACAACTTCGGAAGTGCCGTTGAGTGAAGAACGAGTTTGGCTTTGAGAAAGAAGTCAGTTTCATCAATCATTGACTTACTCAAGCTTTGGTTGCGTTTATCATTAACTTTTCTTTCGGAGCGCAACAATCCGGTGGAGATTGAAGAAATAAAATCTTATAAGTTCTTTTGTGAAATTAGCTACTGGCTTTCTATTCAGCCAATGAAATCAATTGGAATGAAAAATAATGAAAAAGATCTCTGCGTTTATTGCGATCTCGCGAAACAATAAAATTTATTGCTTCGAGTGATTTTGGCATTAGATGCGATCCGACACTAGCAGCACTTTTTTCTAATCCGCAGCACAAAGGTGCTGGCTTACAGTTACTAAATTGATTGCTAGATTTAACCAGCTTCACAGCTGCACACATTACACAAGGGCAAACGCAAGTACCAGTTTAAAATGTGATAAAGTCAACGTGTTAGGCAGTCACACAGAATGAAACGTTCAATCGACGTCAAGCTTGAATTACTCAAGACGCCGGTGAATGTAATTGGCTATCATTGATTTCTTGACTTTTAATTCGAACAAAATAAGATTCAAAGCTTTTAGTTGGTTTTTTTTTAAATTCTGTTGCCTTTTCAATTAGCCATCTTTTGTTTTTATTAACATTTATTAATATTTTGTTGGAAAAAAATTGTTTTCCTGTTCGATGGAATTATTGTTAGGAGTCTTTAGAATTGCGCAGTCTTACATTTAGGAAAATTTTAGGAGAATTTAAAAAAAAATAATAATTGTTAGGTTCGTTGAAAATATTTTTTTTGATTCTTATGACTTTATTCAGGCTTGAGTAAAACAAGTTAACCTAATAGGTCTATATACTTTTAAACCGATTATTTAACCAACTTCAAAACTTTGAGATCACATGTCCAAACTCCGAACTTCTTGTCAATAAAGGAACTAAAAACCACACTGTTGCTTCTTTTAAAATCCACAATAATAATATTCAAGAATTCTAGCCATTCCATCCTTTTAAATTTAGCATCAATTCAACATGTGAATTGCTATGAACATCACTCGACCAAACTCGTAAAAAGATGAGTAATGCAATTGTGTACAAGTTTTGTTGAACTGATTAGCACAGCTCTGGTATTAACCATCGCCAACATACATCTCTTGCATAATCTGAGCTTTGAATTGAAACCAAAGCTGGTACGGGGACAATCTTAGGAAAATGGAGTGCATTGAATGTCATTTTGAACGCTGAAAGAGTATTGCGACATCTCGACTCGGCCGAACCCAAGGAAACTGTGCACATGAAACTGGTTATTTTGCAAAAATGCTGACTGTGATTTTGTATCTGTGCAATTTTTAGTTTTTTTACAGTTCAACTTAAACACACATTGAATTTTTTTGTGCGATTAATTTATGCGAATCTTAATGCAGCACGAATCGCAATGAAATTTGCGATAAATTATTGATTAAGGAAGATTTCGGGCTAGAATTTAATTTGTATCGGTGACTAATTGAGGCAACAAACTGCTGGAAACGGTTAATCAAGATGCTGACTTGCATTTTCTAAATCATTCGATGGCGAAGAGAAGAAAACTGGAAATAATTACACCGACAGACATATCAATATGCATGCTTAGTGTTCGTATACACTCGTGAATCAATTTGGGTTAATAGAACGTTATTATTTTTCGCTCTGACGACACTTAAGATATAATGAATCCAATATAATGAGTCTGCCTAGCTCACGAAACGTAAAATGTTTCAGCATTTTCTGCTTTTTCGTTTTTAATTATTCAAAGTTTCCCAATTTCTTGTTTCTTTTTCCGAGCCGTTCAAGTTTGCGCCTCTGCGCTTGAGCTTCAATGTAAAACAAGTGAAACTTTCGGCGCTTAAGTCTGTCGTCACTTATAGCGAGCACTTTGTCTCCAGAACATAAAAAGTCGAGCAGCAGTGTTTAGCAAGTGAATGGCACGGTGTTTCGGGCTATGACTTGATTGCATGACTGGCGACATGTCCCGGCAGTGCTAGGAAGTCCTTGAAGTTCCTGGCTGAAGTGCAGAATGTTTGAGGTTGTTTTGTTTACAGATCTTTAGTGTTGTAAATAATTTATGACAAAACTTGTGTACATTGGTAAAAAATTATTAAAACAATGTTAACATTTTATAATCACAGGGTTAACTGCAGCCATAAATTGCATAAAGCGATAAATTGTTTAATATTTTAGGCATTTCTTCTCATGTTTACGCATTTTTTGTATGAACGTACAAAATCTGTTCACAAACTTCTTCAAAATAATCCCCCGACATTCTCAACTGCAGCCAAATGCCTTCAAAAGATTTATTTTCACAAGATCTATGTATGAAATATTCAATTCCATCGCAAGCTGCTATGAACAACTGCCAGTCAAGGAAGTCATCAGTCCGCAATTCTCCAAAAGATGAAAACAGTGAAAATCCAAGATTCGAGGCACACCACGCGTTGAAGTCTACTGTAGTGGAAATTCTGCGCCAGCGCTTTAATCAATTTTCAAATTCACACAGTTTTTATGTAATTTCTTTTTTTTTCTTCTTCAGAAATTATGCACAAGCACTTTGAATATTTTATTTTCTTGCGTTTCCCAATGAAAAGCTGTTCGTAACTTTATTAAACTATAATTTAAATTTTTTCTTGTTTTTTTCGTGTTTTTTTAATCCAATGATTAGTTTTATCGAATTTCACTTTGTGCACAGAAGCGCGCCTTATGGATTTTCAAAGCTGCTTTCTATCGATCTTAAGCTTGAAAATTTCAATTCACCTTGAATTTCTTTTTTAGTGTTTTGGGCTTTTTCGGTGGTTTCGTGCAACGATCGCGAAATGTGAATATTTTCGGGGGCACACGCGTGACTCTGGAATTTTTATTGCGTGAATAACGAAATATGTTTACGAAGTCACTCACGATAGCGTCGAGCTTTAAACTGAAACTGAACAGCTTCAGAGAAAAGAAACAAAGCGCGAACAGCAATTTTTCTTGAAAATCGGGTCGCGATGGTGTTGGTTGAGTTTTATTTTCATATTCATTCAATCGTGAGTGAATTGCGCGATGCGAGAGATTTTTCGAGAGAGAACTTCAATTACGGATTCATGATTATTAAATCGAATCGTTTGGATAATCAGGCTTGCTGTTTATCACGTCTAATAAGCACTCGCTAAGAATGTGCACACGATCAAGCACCTGCAGAAGTTGTCATTGAACAATCTACCCAGGCTTGGCATAAACTGGCTTAGCGTCAATACAACATGCCTTTAATGCTTCAATTCTTGCGCAAAATAATTATGCTTCGATCATTGGTCTTGCGAAAGACGGTCTTGCGGAATGTCCAGTCCAATGCCGTACGCTTCGACATTACTGAAAAATGGCAACGTCGTTATTAGCTGCGGAATTAGTTTTTGAATTTCCTTGGTACACTCTGCTTCATTACTTCTCTAGAAATGTGATTTTTCTTCTCGGCTTTATTTGCATGAACGTCTTGACGAGTGTGGGATAGCAGATCGAAAGAAAGAACTGTGGTTATTGACCGCAGGCACTCTCTTCGCTGTAAGTGTAAGGGACAGAACTTGTTGATGTCGAAGAGAGAACGAAGTGTTCCGTTAGTTTTAGCAACTGGAAGACGTTATAGACCTGGAGTTTGTTTGCTCGTTCTACGATTAACACCTTTGACGAAGGCAATCGAATACTTTAATTTCTAATGCAATTTTTCAGCGTATCATCGTCATTGTTTGAAAGGTAGTCAAAACCAACAAAACTTCCTATTTACTTTCTTGTACTACCCGCCGTCATCGGTGACGTTCGTTTGCTTTGGTGACAGGCATTTCGACTTAAAGTTTAGTTGACTGGGGACCGTAAGTGAGGTCGTTTGCAAATTCTTTGTTACGCAATCGCCAAACAATCGGCACAAAAATACGTGCAAATCATTTAAATCAACATTTGCAAGACTCTTTTCGGTCTTTCAAGTCGCTGTTTGCCACACATTGCCATCAGGAATCGGCCGGTTGACAGTTACTGAACATTGTTGAATGGGTCATTGGAAGACTATATAATGTGTCTTTAAAAGTGATAAACAATGAAATTGAATAACTTCGTAATTGAAATGTTCAACATGCGATACCAGAAAAAGGCGGCGGGTTGAAGTTTCGGATTCGCAAAGCTCACTGAAGAGTCGATTTTTGGTGAAATTTAAGGTCGAACGAGACCGCAAGGTCTGCTGGAAATTGGTTCAAGTCCTGTCAAATGAAGTCGTGATTTTCGGTGTCGACAAGATGACAAAAGCAAGGTTTGTATAAAAGTTTGAGTTTTGAGTTTAGAGTTTTGCAGTCATAAATCCCACGTTTTGTCACCACACATCCAGCACTGAACGTAATCAAGTCTGTTCATTAAAAATGCCGCGTTTTTCTAAGAAGCTTCTTGAATTTCAAATATCGTTAATTGTTTCTCGTTTTTAATTAATTTTTTACGTGAAGCTGTCAATATTGACCTCTGGGAGAGGTTAATTTGTTCTCGTCCTTGGCATCATAAATTAAAATCATAAATAGAAAAACGTCTTGTAAGTTGCATAAATCGCAGTTACAAGCTTCAATTGCAACGATGATTCGAGTTGCAAAGAGGTTACCGAGACTTTTATGCAATCTTATGCATTAGCAGAAGCGCATCATAAGAGACAATAAGCACTCGCATGTGCATCGGGAAATTGCATTTGTGCTGCTTAAGCGCTATCAAAAAGCGAAAACATTGTTTCACTGGAAAAATAGTTTGACGCGATTGCAATTATAATTTCCCATTGTCTTACGCAATCTTACACAGAGAAAATAAACGAATTCATTTTATTAACAAATGAGCATGTAATTACTTAATTAAAATTAAAAACCTAAACGTCTTGATCGTATTCACGCAAACAGTGTCAATTGTGTTGTGTAGGCCCACTCAACACATAACTGACCTTAGAAACATTCGCCAAATTCAAGATCCGAATAATAAAATTGCCAAAAACAGGATCAGACGACATTCCGACCGTTGTTTTGCAAAAATTGTTGCAACCCACAAAGCGCATGTGTGGATTAATGTTTAACGAGTGTAAAAGTATTTCTCGAGCATTTACCGCGATGTTCCATCTCGCAACTTTCTCTTTCGTTCGCCGGTTCATAATACTTTTTCTGTTTACAAGTCGTTCAATGGACATTTTTTATACTCGGCCAGACAATTAAGTTTCTTATCTCTGCTTATTGCGATAAATGTCGAGTGTCATTTGCGAATACTGTCTTAAGCTGCAATTAACCGCAGTTGTGTTAAACTTGCACGTCATCGAGCTTTTAGTTCAAAGCTTTACAAATGTTGCCTTTCAACTCGCACGATTGTATTGTTCTCGATCACAAGAGCTTTTTCTGTCGGTTTTTCTCAGCATCACCAGTCAATATCATCATCTTCTCAAGAAACAACATAAATTTCGGCAGAACTTCCCTTTGTCGTTTAGAAAACTTGTTAAGCAGAAACGTCAACAACAAACAAACCCGTTTTTTCATCTCCGCCAAGGTGAAGGAAGGTGTCGTCTTGTTATTTGATTTATGTTCCCGTGTGACTTCGACTCAGAGATTTTGTTATAAAGTGATAAATTGATGCACGAAAATCAAATTTCCTGACTTCACGACATCACAACACCTTCAGTGCCCACGAATAGCTGCGTATTAGTTATTTTGAATGACAATTTTTCCAAGATTGGCTAGAAAGATCACGCTGCGGCTAAAATGCGCGCTTATATAAATCAAACGAACCTTGGGCAGGTTTATAAATTTACGTAAAAAGTAAACGAGATCAATAAATTCAAAAAAGCATTTTAGATAAAAGAAGATCCTGTAAAGTGAAATTTAACACTGATATGGCATTTAGAGTTAGTTTTCAATGCAAATCGCATCATTCAAAATTTTATAGCTTATCTGTGAAGGCTTACTAATTTGTGGAATTTGAACAAAAATTGACGACCAAATAAAAAAAAAAAAACTAAAAAAATTAGTTTTGTTATGCCTGATGACTAAAAGTGGTTGACCTTGATAATTATAATTTCATGCAAATTTGACTTAATTAGATGTTTGATCACAATCTAGATTGGACAACATTAAAGTAAAAGCATTAAAACTTGATACATTTCTGGGTCGTATGCGAGTAATAAAAGGTCATCATCATCCGGAAAGGGGATGTCATGATCGAGGTTCAATTGTCCTCGTTCATGACGACCTGCTAGCATCCACTGGCTCTCGCTGGCTTCACTAGGTGTTTGAGATATAGAATCCCACCCCCAATGGCCATCTACTGATGAAGATGGACCAGTCTATGCTTGTACTTTATGGTTTATTGTATTTTTATGTGGTTTGTGTGAGTGTTCTGAGTATGGTTATGTCAGTATCAGGGCCAATTCACCAGGGTGGAATAGCTGCAGCAGCTGCGGCTGCGGTCGAAGAGGTTGCAAGAAGCAACGACTTCGACGCTAGTAACCAGCGACGGCAGCCGCAACAGTGAAGCATTAAGCATATGAGCGCTAGGCTGTTCAAGGCTGGGAGTCCCACGAGCGAGAGCTGGGGCATATGGATGCTGCTACCGATTGGCTCATTAATTCTTGGATCTATGCGCTTGTACGTGTTTGTTGCATTAAAGTTAGTTATTATATTATTAGTTAATAAAAGGTAAAGGTTTGATAAACATTTCCAATAGATACGTTTTTACAACAGAGATGAATTTAAATTATGCTGTTTCGGGTTGAAAATGTGTCTGTACGGCACAAGGCAGGTGGACAGAATAGGAAACGAAATTAAATGACTGTGTAATAATTTTCAAGATTTAAATTTTGATTGAATACTGCAACTCATATTTTTCAACTTAATCCGTTGCTGCGTCTTCACGTTACAAATGTCGCCGTGCAACTATCCCAAAAAAAAAAACAAATTATTACTTTACAATGAATCATTTATCATCCATCCATCCCACGAAAATATCTCATCTTCCTTTGAACATGTTATGCAATAAAACAAAAAATATCAGCCAAAACGCGCTACCCCGGTTTAAAAGTTTTTCATCAGACTTATGTCCAAATCATTTTTAATAAATACTTTCAGATGCCCATTCACGCTGAACATCAGCAACGCTGAACATCAACATTTTATTCAGACTTCATTAGCATATTACGACGTTGTTGCATCAGGTTCATTTGTGGCTGCCGATGTTGATCATCTTCTAGTTTTTTTCCTACTAAACTTGAAATTTTGCAAGAAAGTGAAAACCTTCAGATTAGAAGCCGCATGTTCAAAAGAGAAATGACGAATTAATTTATTCGCAAAAAACTTTGTGCAGACTTCATGCAAACTTCAAAAAAGCATAACATCAGAAATAAGTTCAAGTTCGTTGCTTCCAAAAACATTTCAAGCTGCTTATCATTGACGGAGTGAAAATACACAAGCAAGCGCATGTCGAGCGCATACACTTTGCTTCCACAAAAAGCGATTGTTAATATCAAATTCAGCGCAAAACTTATTGTTATGCAATGCACTCACTTTCTTACCATTTGTTTCGAATAAATCCAAGTAGTTTTCTCTAAAAACTCATTGGTTCTCGAAGGATTCACGCCAACGCGCCAATTCCCTACGTGATTTTAATTCATTAAATGTGATGAAACGATTTTCAAGATCTTTTGGCTTAAGCTCGATTCATCGCTCTTGACAGTGGGCTGTTAATTGTTAGAGCAAATAGAAAACGACGGAACCGCGCTTTATGAAAAGTTTGTTGAACTTTCCAATACGATTGATGCACCAGAGTTGATAAATTTCAGACTTTTAATTTGTTTCGATCACGATTTTGTACTCAAATTAGCTCAAATTAGCTTAAATTAGCTCAAATTAGCCACGTCAATAGCAGTTTTGCGAGTGCAAAAACATTTTTAGCCGAACTTTGATCTGAACCGTTGCAGAAAAGTCGCCGTGAAACTTTTCTGCTGTTGAAAAGTCTTTATGAAACATTGCTGCAGTTGTGCATTTGTACTTTCCGCAGTGATCGTCTACAATTATGAGGAAATGCCGAAGAATGATTGTTTTGCAAAACATCTGAGCGTCAGTCACGTAAGTGCTGACTGAAGCATTTGGACTACACGCTTTATCATCAACTGACAAGTGTGTCACTCATTTCTTGCAACCGCGGTATGAGTTCTCTAAGTGATAATTACGGACATTTCAAAAACAATATACGTCGATGGTTTTGTTTAAACAACCTTAGAAGAAGCTTCAAGAACTTCTGAAGATTGTGGCAAAAACGAGTTGTCTTTGGCAAAAAACAATTTGTTTAAAGAATGACGCACGTTCGATCGATGTTTTCAGAAGCAAAATTACCACAAAGTCCACATCGACCCATTACCACAAAGAGTCGGCGATGCCATTCAGTGATGTATATGTTTTATTCACCTTTTTGCTAAATAACCTCCCGCTAGTCATTTTTATTGTTCCCACAGCTGTGAAAATTCGCAGCTAATTTCTTAACTGCCTGAAATCAATCGTTCTTGTACCGGCCTTGCATTTATCTTAAGAAATAGTTTCTATGCTAAACAATGCTAAACAGCAATGTTCAAAACCATCTTAAATTAGGTGCAGAATTTCAAATTTTTTGTAATCGAATTGATCTTGAATTTTAGGCATCAAAACTGCCCAAACATTAAATAAAATTCGAGTTTCAAGGCATACGCGGATGGTATTTGCGACTTCTAACTGATTCAAGGCTAGATTTTTAGTCGTTTTCTCTGTGTCACTACTGCTTCTTGCTTCTCGATCTTGTTCAACATTTCCACTGTTAGAGATACTTTACGATACAGTTAGTTTGCTTTCTTAACCGTTCGGTTCACTTGATCTTAGCGTGCAATTAAATTAAGTTTAGTTTCAACTTTTTGGTCAAGAAAAGAAAAATTTTAAACCTCGAAAATACTTACAAAGTTTGCATTGTTTTCCAAACTGCAGCTTCATTATTCCAATCTTTCAATATTCACAGCTGTGCACTTAATTGAATTATATTTTGTGATCGCTTCAACTTGTTTGCGATATAAATTGATATTTTTCGAACCAATGAACTTTTTTTTTCAAACGCTTTTTTCACTTGTTTTTTGCCTTTTTTTATTCTTGCATGTTTTTTTTATGATGCAATTCGACTGTGTTGTGCAAATTGCGAATTCACTTTTATCATGACAAACTTTTTAGTTGTAAACTCCTTTGCCAGCAACTTCCCAATCTGAGTGAACGCGAAGAACTGAACGTTTGCCGTCTGAAAAAACTTCAAAAGTGAAAAAAGCTGAATCGTTTGAAGTATATCGTTGTTTTCTATTCGCGTTCGCTGTGTTTAACGTACAAAAACCAAAACATTTATGGATTGAGTTTAATGGTATGGATTTGATCCGTTTATCAGCTGGGAGTGTGTGAGTTTTAATACCTGTTTGATTAGTGGGTGCATTAATAACATGGGAAGTCATTTTCGCAATGGATGTGACGGCTGGTTGCAGCATTCGACGTTTGGTGTCACGATATCTGATGACAAATTCTTCATTTTGGTCAAACTTCCATTCAAATCAATGAATTTCAATTAATCAGGAACTAGTTTGATCATCCATTGGTCGCTTTTTTTTAAACAAGATCAAAATATGAGATAATTGCGAGTTATTTTGTCACGATGACAAATTTTTGTTGATTCCATTGAGATATTCGACAAATATTCAAATATTGATTTGCAACTTAACATCTGGTAAGAAGAAAAATTCTATAGACTTCATTCAAAATCTACTTGACAACAACCTTGGCCTTTAGAAATAACAGAATTTGCATAATTGACATTTTTCGTTATCGGTTTCTGGTTTTAAGGAACAAGAGGCCGTGTTAAAACCTGGTAAATAAAGTGATTCAAGTTTCATTGAAAACTTTTTGCATTAGATAATTTATTTCACGATTGAGATTTATTGGGTGCATAAAGCATCGGTTGATCTTGTAAATTTTCATGTTTTCTACATGACTTGAGGCGCAGTTAAATGCTTTTTAGTTTCTAAAGTTGCAATTAAGCGATTAAATCATGGATTTCACTTGATTTAAAACGTTCTTGTGCAAAATTGACTGGTTGTGTCAACGAACTTAACTTAAAATCTGCTAACAGAATCTTTAAAGTTCAAAAAGCTTTTGAGCTTTTCAAAAGCTTTGGAAACTCAAACTTCCACCAAACAATCAACACTGACACAGCGAATCAATCTAGAATTATTCTACAGCCACATAAAAAAGACAGCAAACCCGATTAAAATTCACAAACAACAAGCAATTAACAGTATCGAAAACACTTCCTACAAGCTTCGGAATCGGTAACAAGCGCCGCTTTTTACTTTCATTTGAGGGCTTTGCCTCTCTTCAACAATTTTCCGCATGAAGAAACCCAAAATTACGTTTTCATTTTTAAAATGTTTATTTACACTAGCAGCGTCTCGTGAAAAAGTAAAATAAAAAATTCATTCGGCAACATTAGAAATGTTTGGATATAGGTTTGGCTGCTTGAACGTGACCATTACATCTGTGTTTTGAACTTTTTCTGTCGATTTGCCTGTCAGTCGGTTGAAGTAGATGTAGGACGTAGAAAGAAGAAGCAAAATCGACACCAGCGCTGCAATCAGTGAACCATATTGAATGGCGAGATAAGTGGCGTTTGCACTCTGCGTCGTGTGGAAAACGAGACTTTGGAATTCTCTCGGGATATCACCGCTGGTGACCTCGAACCAGAACACTGGCAGCAATATGTCCTTTGGAAGCTTTTTATACCAGCTGTGTTTTGAAAAGAAAACGCTGAACTCCTTTGACGTGACTTTGAAGTTCATTTGAAGGCGTGATGCACCGCCAATCGGGAAAGCCATGCGTGGATGGATGTCAGCGTACGTTTCGTGTAGTTTTCTGTCAGGTTTCAGGCCTTCAAAATGTTCAAAGAGTGATGCATCGCCTTCCATGAAGTGCGGGTACGAAATTTGGATTGGAAGTCCATCGACGCACTTGGAAACATCAATTACACCGTCTGGTGGGCATTCGGCTGTTTCGGCGTCGCAGTAGCACTTGAAGTCTGGGTTTGTCCGACTGGAAGCGAATCCACCTTCTGGTGTCTTATACCGCCACGCTGGAATGCCGTTCAACACTGTCACTTCACGGTCAAACTTAAGAATCAGCTGTCGGCAAAAGCTTTTGATGAAGATCTTCAATTCTGTGTCTTTATCCATCCAGTGCGGTGGGAATTGCGATCCATCTGTGCCAATAATCTCGTTGCACTCGTCGGAATCCCAAATGTTAAGTTTTGTTTGCCCGTTCATGGCGTAAATTCGTCCCAAATTATCCAAAGAGTCTTCGCCGGTGAAAACAGTTAAATTGTCGACAGAGACACCTGAAAATGAATAATTGATGAGAATTCATCGCAAGTAAAACTTAAGATCATCGAACCTTTTCGACCAGAAATGAGTCCAGCACGTTGTGGTGTCAAATCAGGCGTTATTCTGACGAAGTCGTCAGAGTATCCAAATAAAAACTCGCCCACAGTTTTTTTATGGAACTCTTTGGGTTGTGATGCTGTCAAAATTCCTTGAAAAGCCATGTTCGTAAAACCATCTGTGTTCTTAGTCTTCGCAATTGCAGCGATAAGTGGAATGTTGGGCACGATAACAACATCGTTTTCTGTGCTTTTTGACAGCTGGGGCATGAAGTCGAGGGTCTTGTTGTCCTGTTTGAGAGATAATTCAAGTTAATTCGCATCTTAAAATGCATTTGGTTGATGGAGCAGTCACGAAACATATTTTCAAGTATTTTCTGTGTTAAAACATTTTTCTGAAGTTAATCAAAGTCAATAAGAATTTTTCTTGAAAATATTTTACAGTGAAATTTCTGACCATCATCCTTTGATTTACCAACTTACGTTGAAAGTAATTTTGTCGTCGTCCGTGAATTCTAGGTTAACTCGCTGTCCAAATTCTTTGTACACGTAAGGCCCGACGTCTTGAAGTTTGATTTTCTTGTCACGTCCACTTAAAAAGTCGTCGATGTTTGTGTAGTTAAAAATGTGGATTTTGAGTAGTGGCTGGATGGGCGACTCTTGCCACCACTCCATAGATTTTGTGTTGTTTTTCAAGATGAGATTCTGGTGAATGGAGTGAATCATCAGATAATAAGATTTTTTCGTTTGCTTTTGTGGCCTACCTCAACAATACCTTCGTTGAATTTGTTTGTGAAGGTAATAAAGCAGAAAATCATGGAAGAAATCACAAACGTCCCCAGGAACAAGACGATGACTGGAAGTGAAGTAATTATTTTGTAAGCTTCAATCTAGTTCATAGTGCACTCTGCGATCGTAAAATTGTAAAACATAGATCGGGGTTTTTTTTGGCTCGGTTCCGCCCGCGTTTATCAATTTCAAAAAGCACTGAACAAGGAAGGGATCAAAAGTCGTCCTTGATCTTTCTAATCACTGTGAAACGATAATGACGACAAAAAATGAGTGACGGTGCGTGGAGACACGATTTGAATTTAGAAAACTTTACCCCGACGCTGACTGCGTCACACTTGTGTACAGCGACAGATTGCACGCTGATTGCATTGATAAGGCGCGATATTCACTCAATCTTGGGAATCGTATAGTCAGCTAATTAAGTTTGTGCCATTTTTAAGATCTCAAACTCCCAACGCAAGGCTGCCATGTGTGTTGTTCTTTATTTTAGATTTTAAAATTCGTCGAGGTCAATGTTGATAGCTTTTTTGCGCCTTATCACTAATAAACTCGTGTCTGCCGTCTTTTTTTGTTTTTGCCGTCGTTTTCAGAGCTTATTGACCTTCCCAAAACGTACGACGCTGGATACTCACAGAGAATTGAAATATGCTTTTTAAGTTCGTTGTTGCAGAAGACGTCCTTTTCGTCCTTGGCACTAGGACCTGGCATTAGGTTGTTAATGTTTCTAATTTTATGCGCGTTTAACGAGCTTGTCTTTTCTCGAAACTCATCGGCATTGTTCAAGTCAACTGAATTCATCTTGACGTTGTTGTTATCAACTTTTTCCATTTCATCGTTCTGGCTTATCAGCATCTTAACTATTTCAAAAAAAATCCGTCCTATCGATTTAAGATGCTGGCACTGACTGAATTCATTTCCGAGCTGGTACACAACTCTCTGCGATTGCGACAGGCTTATCAGCACACTTTTGAGAATTCGAAGTTGTTATTCTCAACGACTCATTTGATTGTACACATCTTTGGGAGATTTTTGTGAATGGATTTTTGTGAATATTTGCCGTCAATAAAAGTTTGAGATTTTACTAGAAACATCGATGGGAAGCTGTGTAAATACATGTTTGGTCGTGGTTCATGCACAATCATTCACTAAATTTTGTAGGATTTGAACCAGAAAACCATGTGACAAATGGAAGTTTTTAGTATGACCATGGACCGATACGCACTCAACAATTTATTTGAAAAATAATTAATTACAGCTAACTGTGCTATTTGTTTTACAAGAATATGCTAAAGATTTTAATTTATCTCCTAATAAAAAGGCGATTGAAATAAGACTGTTATCGCAGGCTGCTATCACAATTAGCGTATGCGAATATTTGTCAGCCCATAACCCTAAATCTTTAAAACTAAAACAAACACTTCAAATGTTGATTACATTTTCAATGAAACTTTACAAAACAAAAACTTATAAATGCAAATTGTTCACTTTTATTTTCGCTAGGTGGCAACCCTATATGCGGCAATTTAAGAACTTTTTTTAGCTCGTTTTCATTCGGTGACTTCTACTGGGCACACCGTTCACGGAATCGAAGACAACCAAATGTAAAGATACAGTTGAGTACAAATCTGATTTTTCTGTGTACTCAGATTTTCTTGTGATTTAAACTTTTATAGTACAATTAAGTGGCAAAGTCAACATTTTGTTACCGATATACGGCAGGCTTACTGATATGCGGCAGTGAAGCAAAACCTGATAAACGGCAGGACGCAGAAATTCGAATTTTCTAAAACGGTTCGGGTGGTCCATTCTTCAGTGCAAAAAATTTCGCTGCATAGAATTTTTCTGCTCGGCGTCAAGTCACAAAAAGAAGAGAATTTCAAACGTAAATAAATGCCTATTGGAAGTTCAACGAAAGCCAGGAAGACACTCGAAGTCTACTCGCTCTTAATGACATCAACAAAGCTTTGTGCAATATATGAATAAATATTTGTGAATAAATTTTGAAATTTTTATTTTGCGCAAATATAATTCACCACTCAGTGTCGACGCCCAATATTTGCAAAGTGCAATCCATGTTGAAAAAGAAATTTGATTGAAACATTTTCAGCCAGTTAAGTCGGGAATACAGGAGCTCAGTTTAACCTTCGGCGGCCTGCCTCGCTTTGGGTGTCTACGTCATGAATCGATTTAAATAATCAGCTTAAATAATAACACACTTTGATTATATCAAAAAGCTTAATTTGAAATCCAAGTGGCGCCTTTTCATGAACTTCACGCATCAAAAGCGCTTCGTTTCAGTCTTATGAAATATTAAATTAAGTCATAAATTAAGTCACACTTTAATGAGAAGTTGTCCGAGACACTTGAAGCATTTTCAGCATAAACCTTTTGATGCTTTCAACGCCACACGTTTGGCAAACTATGACGTAAGCTGAAGTCAACATCAAACTTGCTAAGGAACCGAATTTTATAAACTGCTCGATGAAGTCAACCAGAACGGTTGACTGCCACAGTCTTGTTTTTATGTGTTCTGAAAACTCTTCGGTGGTGGTTTCAATCCACGCTAGAGGTAAAACAATTCCTTCTGGAAGATTTTTGTAATATTTTCCGAAGTGTGTCAGTCGCAAACTCAACATCATGCGTGACACTCCGTGCATTGGCACCGACAATCGTGGATGAACGTACATAAACGAATCATGCAGACTTTTGTTTGGTTTCAGCCCTTCGAAGTGCTTGAAAAGCTCATCATCGCCTTCCATAAAGTGTGGATGTGAGAACACGATCGGTGGATGCCCTTCTAGACAGTCTGAGATGTCCATAACACCGTCAATGTGTTTTTCAGTCAAACTTTTCTGTTCGCAATAGTATTTGTTGTCCGGCGTAGATTCTAGTGACGAAAACACCCCAGTCGGTGCCTTGTACCGAAAAGTTCTCATTCCATTCATGATTTTTTCTTCGCGGTCAAACACTAAAGGCAAAGTGCGACAGCTGTTCGTCAAATAGATCGCGAATTCTTGTTTGTTCTGTACTAATGACGGCCCGTTGATCACACCGTCACTTCCTGACACCTGATTACATTTGTCCGATTTCCAAATGTTTAACTTTGTTTGGTCACCGACTGCGTGAACTTGGCCGACTTTTTGCACATCTCCTGTTCCCGAGTAAACTGTGATCGTTTTTAAGTCTACACCTCGTCTTACTGCCAATATTCCAACATCTTCTGCTTTGAAGTCCCACTTGAACTTCTCGATTAAACTTTTAAAGTTGTCGCTGTAGCCGTGCACGTAGTTTCCAACCGTGACGTTTTGGAATTCTTTCGGATTTGTCGACGCCAAAATAGTCTTAAATCCCAGGCTCGCAAAGTAACCCATCGACTTCACATTGGGAAAAGCGCTGATCAGTACCATATTTGGTGCAATTATGATGTCGTCTTCATTTAGACCATTTGAACTGGCGTGAAGAAACGTGTGCGATCGGTTTTCCTGTTGGAACATTGGTCAGTTAGAATTTGCACAGACTAAAACAAATTTATCTGGAGTCAACAGAAAAATTCTTGCTCTTCCATTGAACCTAGTCGTGAAATCATAAATTGAAAGTGAAACCTACTCGAAAAGTTATCAGTTGGCCTTCAATCTCTATTCCTGTCTTTTCGATACGTTCTCGGTAAACATACGGGCCGATCTCGTCCAACTTAATCTTCTTAGCCGATCCATTTATAAAATCGTCGATGTTTGTGTAGTTAAACATCCAAACTTTTAATATTGGATCAATAGGTGGACTTGTGTAGAATGAGAACATCTCAGAACCTTCCCTAAGAATAATTTTCTGCAAATGATCTTTAGATAAACTTGAACATTCGGTCAATTGAGAAGCTTACCTCAAGTAGAATACGATTGTATGCGTTCGTGAACCAAAAAATAATAAACGTCATTAGCGATAGCGTGAACAGCGATATGTTGACCAGCGGATGCGATTCTGTGGAGAATACGAAAAAAATGTTCATTAATTCAAAAATGCTATAACTTATATTTTGCGTCAGACAACGCATCTCACTAAAGCTTCTCGATTTCATTGGCAGGTCGGCAAATCTGAACTTTACACAAATACATACAGTGAGAATCATATTATTACGGACAAGAAATTTGTGTCCCAAAAAT
>JPYR01000589.1:19315-46925 GCA_000775305.1 Belgica antarctica | reverse complement strand
CCATTTTCATCATTTTTCATCCATTTTTCATCAGTATTTACCCCTAGAATAAAATAAAGCAAATTTAAACGAATTTAAAACTTTTACAAACTCATAATTTTTGCTTTGACTTTTTTGTTAATCTCATCAATTTCACCAAAAAACGACTTATAGTCATGGTTTGCGTTTCTTTAAGTGCGTTTTGCTTGTGTGTGTAAACCAATTACCTTTCTAGATGAGATAACATTTGTTTTGGGTTCTCTACACGCCTTTTATGGTGAATTTTCTACTTTTTCGTATGCTTTAATGTAGACGTTAATCGATTGTGTGAGGTATAAAAACATTTCACCGCATCCATGTACAAACTCACTCATCAGTCAGCGTTGGAGCCAGCTTGAAGTCAGAATCATGGACAAGTGGATTGGAAAAATTGCTGTAGTGACCGGTGCTTCAGCCGGTGTTGGTGAAGCTATCGTTCGTGACCTTGCAAAAGCCGGTGTTCATGTTGTTGGGCTTTCAAGACGCAGCGAGAAAGTCGAAGAGTTTGCGAAGACGCTTGGAGACACACCAGGAAAAGTGCACGCATACAAATGCGATGTTTCTGACTTGGAGTCCGTAAAAGCAGCTTTCAAGTGGATCGAACAGAAGTTCGGATCGATTCACATTCTTGTGAACAACGCTGCGATTCTGTTCAAAGGTGCAATTCTTGATGAAGGTGATGATGTGACTGAAAACTTAATTCAAGTCTTGAACACCAACTTTACCGGCGCTGTGTATTGCACACGTGAATCAATTAGATTGATCACAAAGTCTGAAGACCACGGGTTGGTCGTGAACATTAACTCCATCGCTGGAAACTACGTTCCATTTTCATTCGGTGTGAACTTGTACGCACCATCAAAGCACGCACTGCGGGCATTTAGTGAAGTACTTCGTCAGGAACTCGTTGTTGCTGGCAACAAGAAAATCCGCGTTACAAATTTGAGTCCCGGTGCCATCAAAACTGACATGGCTGTGACAGCTGGTATGCTTGTTGATAAAGAGTTTTTGTATAAACACATGGCCCACTTGACATCCGAAAACGTTTCGGAAACGGTGATGTTCCTTCTTCAGCTGCCTTACAATGTCAACATCAGCCAAATGACTGTTCAACCTGTCGGCGAAAAAGTGTAAACCGTCTTGTATAATCTTGGCCGAAATAAAAAAGTTTTATCGGGATTATTGAAATTTGCGTCATTCATTTTCAATGATTCGTCACCATTTTATTTATGGATTCACATAAACTTCACCGTTATTACTCGAAGTTTAATCGCACGTGCTGAATTATCGTCATTTCGTCTCATAAAAGCTTTGACTCTTTCATCGAAGCTGTCAGTACAACAGAAATAATCGAAAAGACATAATCAAAAAGTTTTACGAAGCACAGCGACACTAGATGAATATTACAAATTTCATCTTCATAACTGCAATCATCTGCACAGTTTTGGGGACAATCACGACTGCATCAATTCCTGTGAAAGAAGAAAGGAAAACCACTCTTAAAAACAAACTAGAAGACGATATTGAACATTGCGAAGCATTGCAACACTACAAGCCTAAATCAAAACTTCTTCAAAAAATAAAATCCTGGGTGCTGAAAGCTTGTTTGAGTGTGGAATATACTGAAGAAGCGATTGCAGAAAAAATAGACAGCTTCAGGGCCACTACACGCCGAACAACTAGGAGAACGACTACAACTACGAGGAGAACAACAACAACTACGCGAAGGAATCCCGGCACTATTTTCCCACCTGTAACTTCAAACTCAACTCAAGCAACTAACAGCCCACCGTTGTTTCCACCCGTCATCGGCAATCCAACACAATCGCCACCAATCTGGTCTCAACCAACAAATTCTGCGGTACTGCAAAAGTCTTCCGTGCTTTCGATTATCGTTTTGATGTTAATTTCGTACAGTTTTATCAGATAAATGCAATAAATAATATATTTTGTTTGTGCAAACATAATCTAATAAATAGATATTGTCAAAACGATTACAAATGGATTTTATTTTCAAATACGTAGGTAACTGGTTAAAAAGGGTTTCGGCTGGATATCAAAGAGTCACTGAAATTAAAATTAAATTTAGGAATTATTTTGGTTTTTCGCTTTATATTTGAAAACGAATTGCAATCCAAGTTTTTGATCGACGGAAAAGTTAATGCTGATGCAGTTTTATGAGAAAAATTAAATGCAGTTGTCGTAGTAGCGTCATGCTTGTCAATATTTTAGCCTTTTCTCTTTCATCGCATTGTCAACTTAATTTACTTAAGGAGAACTATGTTGGAAACTGTGAATAAAATTATCAATTTGACCATATCTAATAGGATAAATAACAATCCACTTTTCTTTAAAAACCACACCACTTAAAGACTCGATCAAGACCTTTGAGCTTCTGCCAGTAAAAAAATCAAGTCTCTCAAGTTGTGTGGTTCTTAAAGAAAAGTGGAATGTTATTTATCAGCGCGCTGTTATTTATCCGTATTTCAACCTAAAAGTTTTGCTTTCTTTAATATTTTGTTTACGGTGTGAATAAATTTCAAAAAAATGCTACCGCCGGTCTGCCCTGTTGTTCACAAAGCTTTATCAAAGTTTATCGGATAAGATAAATATTTCTATTTTTGTCATAATCGAACTTTGGTCACTTGTCGTCACTTCTGGTTTAGCTAAAAAAGACAAGAAAAGATACCGAAAGCGATAAACTCAGCCAGTTTGATACAAACAGTTGACAAGATAACTCAAAGTCAATTAAAACAAGTCGAAAATGAAAATTTTGTAAATATTTCAATAATTATTAAAACATTGCTTAATGTCTGCTTTATTTAATTTAGAATTTTTGGATTCGTATCGTGCTTAATATTTGTGATCATTCACACCGCAACTGTAGATCAACAGCAAAAATACCAAGATGACAACATTATTGGACAAAAAAACAACGAAACTGGAGGTTCAGCTGATGACACTGACGTCTACAGAAAAGGCGGCGGTAGTGGAAGTGCGGCGAGACCACCTGCTGGAAATCCTACCACTCGGCCGCGAAACAATTCTGCTACAGTGAACACTCAAAGTGCACTTTTGTTTCTTCCTATTGTGTTCTTCATCGTCGCAAATTAAATTGAAAATAGAACTGAATATATGAAATACTAAATATATTTTTTTGTTCATCTGATGTTGTTCTCAAAATATCACTACGTTGATGAAGAAATCATCATGAATCTACTGTTCATAATCAAAAAATCCAGCCCACATTGATGAAACTGAACTGATTAAATATAAAACTGATAAAAAAAAACTAAGAGCTTCTTTCATAAAGAAAAAAATCATTCACTGGGTTGTGTGTTATTTTAATTATTAAAATTGCTTTTAGTTAGCTTAAGCACGAGATGCTAGAAGTTTTAGCAAAGTTTCCTTTAGAATTTACCCGATAAATTAAGTTTTGTTTACTGTTTCGATAAAAAGTGTCAAAAGAAAACTTTCACGCTGGTCTGATTTGTTCAGTTTTCACAGTTTTATCGACTCGTATCGGATAAGATAACATTTCCTGATTTTATCAGAATTGAATCATATCGTCACTACTGGCTTACTTCACAATTGCAAGAAAAGACAACGAATGCGATACATTCAGCCAGTTTGATATAAGCAGCGATATAAACACAAGAAAACTCCAGGTCAAATAAAACAAGTTAAAAATGAAAATTTTGTAAGTATCTATTTCAATAATTGTTGAAATAGATTGAAATCATTTTAAGTTTGTGCCTTCTTCATTTTAGGATTTTAGGATTCATCTCGTGCTTGATCTTTGTGATAAGTCACACTGCCACCGTCGATCAGCAGCAAAAATATCAAGATGACGTCATTTCTGGACAAAGAAACGACGAAACTGGAGGTTCAGCTAGTGACACTGACGTCTACAGTAAAGGCGGTGGTGTGGTTGGAAATGCAGCGATAACACCAGGAAACAACAACACACGCCCAAGAAACAATTCTGCAACAGTGAACACTCAAAGTGCACTTTTGTTTCTTCCTATTGTGTTCTTCATTGTGGCAAATTAAGTCCCGTGAAATTAAAAGCGGAATTTAATGATTCATCGAAAGCCTAAATTTATCAACTGAAATTCTTATTTTATCATTTTGCACTTTACTGAAACGTGTGTCAATGTATTTTCGCTTAAAAGCTGTTAAAAATCAATTGAAGCTATCAGTAGTAAATTAATCGTCATAATAATCAGCTGAAAATTTTTCGATGAAATTGAGGTAAACCAATAAAAATGTTTTAAATAGAAATTTTCTGAAAAATTACATTTTTAGATATCATTTGTTATTTGCGTGCTTTGTATTTTTAACAGTCATCGCAGCGCCTGTTAAGAACTATGGCGACAAACAAGTTGATCTAAAAAGCCAAGGCATAGACGAAGCGATTGAAAGCAACAATACACTTAACGATTCCGACGTCGATGACATCAACGATTTTAAAAAATGGGGCGGCGCTAGGCCTGTAGTTCGTCCACCAGTTTACATTCGACCACCGGTTTCTGGTAGTCGCCCAAGAAATAATTCTGCTAATTCCTATAATGCCCACAAAAGTTTGCTTGCAGTGACTGTTTTAGCTTTCTTTGCGTCAAAATAGCTTTACAAAAGCTGATTATTTTCAAGTAGGCATTGAATCTTTTTGTTAAATTTATCAGCACATACTTTAAGGTGAAGGCAGTTCTTGTGGAATTTAATAAACTTTATTTTATCAGAACCTACTTAATTAAAGATGTTTTGATTTATTTAAATAAGTAAATAAACTTTTAATGTTATTAAAATGTCAATACTGAAACAAGAACTAAGGTGAGAAAACTTGATACACAAAGTAAGTAAGTAAGTCAAATGGAGCTTTAAAAACGAATCAAGTTGTGACATATGTAGAGAAGAAATGCAAAATAATCGCCAAACATGCTGAAATTATACATTTTTTCAATTTTTAACAACTTGAATCTAAAACTTTTCTGCTTACCTAAGTCTCCAGCACAAGCAAATTAAGACAAATTGAAACAAACTGAGACACTGCTGGCCTTAATCAGAGCTTGATACGGTACATTCTCATGTCGTCTTGCACTCCGACTCTTTCCCCAGCCAACCTTAAGAAGAAAAAAATACCGCAAACGGAAATCACTCACGACGTATTCATCTTCGCAGTCAAAAATCTTTAATATTGTTGGTCAAGACAACGAGTTGAATAAATCAGAAAACTCCACAATTTCCTTCGTCACAAGAATGGCAAGATCAGCGTTGTAATTTAAATTGTCTGATCTCCAATCAGATTTGACTACAATGTACAATCACATCTCTGATTTTCAAAAAACGTTGAGAATCTGATTCCACATTTGGTCGATTTACTAAAAGGACTTTGCTAGCTTCTGAGAGTCCTTTTGTTCAATGCAGTGCGTTACAGTAGCACATGTCGTTTTGAGATCACGCTACCTCCGCAAAAGAATTCACGAGGCTCCTTGAACAGGAAAGGCCATTGCCAGTGTTTAGTTTCATTGCCACTAACAATCGGCCCTGTTGCGCAAGGCCCGAGGCACAGTTCCACAATCTAGACTAAAAAGCTAGTAGAAGTCTGATACGCCAGTTTCAGTGAATCGTTGCGAATGAAGGCAATCGTACAAACCAGCGATCGATAAATATTTTATGTTGTCTAAAATAATACAATTTTTTTATAAAAAAGTTAACAAACTTAAAAAGCACAACTTCAGATGTATTTATTTCCTGGTTGTTTTTGCGATTTCAGTCACAACAAGAAAACACAACAGTTATTGCAAGTTTGTTAGTTACATCAGCAAATGGTGCAAGGATAATTAGCAAATTCACAAGAATCTAACAAAGTTTTTGTACAATTCTAACACAATCGAATGAATAAACAAACAAACATTGTCTTTTTACATCTTTTCGCCAACTGGTTTCACTGTCATCTGTGTGATGTTAACAGAGTATGGCGTTTCCAACAGAAACAGAACAGTTTGAGCCAAATCTTCCGCCTTCAAAATTGCTTTATCCGCGAAGAATTCATCTGCGTTGACGTTCGCTGGTGTACTCATTTCTGTTTGAACGCCGCCGGGGCTGACGTTCGACACGCGAATCTTCTTGTTATCTTGAATGATAAGCTCTTGTCTTAGCACTTCAGATACGGCAGTGACTGCATACTTTGTAGGTGCGTAGATATTCAGTGAGTTTGGACGGAAAGGAATGGAGTGGCCGACGATTGATCCGATGTTGATAATCATTCCATAGTCGTCTGACTTTTTGATCAGTCTCACAGCTTCCCGAGTGCAATGAACCAGACCAGTGAAGTTCGTGTTGATGACTGAGTTCAATTTGTCGGTCACCTCATCACTTTCGTCGAGAATTTGCATCTTGTAAGCAGTTCCAGCATTGTTGACCAGAATGTGAATCGATCCAAACTTCTGTTCAATCCACTTGAAAGCTGCTTTTACGGACTCCAAGTCAGAAACATCGCATTTGTATGCGTGAACCTTTCCTGGTGTGTCTCCAAGCGTCTTCGCAAACTCTTCGATTTTTTCACTGCGTCTTGCCAGTCCAACAACATGGACACCGGCTTTCGCAAGGTCACGAACGATAGCTTCGCCAATGCCGGCTGAAGCACCGGTCACTACAGCAATTTTTCCAATCCACTTGTCCATTGCAAAGTTTTAAAAGGCACTAACAAGCGCAGCAAATTACACGCTAAGACTTGAAATTTCAAATGCGATTAGACGACTTGATAAAAGTCTGTTGGTGTTGTAGCTACTTCAAGTTTTGATAGTTTTGAGTGTGTGAAATCAAAACAAAAGCGATTTTACACAATATTTGTGTCTTCATGTTCAACACTACTAAGTAAACATTAGAACGAATTAAAACTTTCAGCTTTTTAAGCCACTTTTAAGCTTTTTTTTCATGACAAGCAAAAACTTGCAAATGTTTCTGGAAATGTCTTTCAAAAAATACGGGAACGCTTATCATCCAGCAATAAAAGTATCGATTGTAATGCAACTGTCCGCTATCAATCATATCAGAAGCTATTAAACTGATTGTCGAAGAGTTACACATTTATTTGCGATTAAGTTTCAAAACAGACATCAACGATAGAAAATGGATCCTAACATTTTCTATTTCGCAATTGTGGCTTTAATTGTCGTCTGGATCTGCAAGAAGCTTTTGAACGGAAGTGAATCGTTGGAGAAACTTGGAATACCGCATCTGAAAGCACTGCCAATTCTCGGTAATGTATGGCCAATTATATCGCAAAAATTAAATTTCATCGCGTTTGGTGACGTGATGTACGATCAACTGGCAGATGGACAGTAAGATTTTACCATGAAGTTTTTAATCGATTGGATTCCAAAGTTTATTAAACACTACTTTGTTTTGTAGAATTTACGGATTTTATTCGCTTTTTGGTGACTACACAGTAGTTTTATCCGATCCAGACCTGATAAAGCAAATCACCATCAAAGACTTTGACTTCTTCGTAAACCGAGATCGTGTTGATCCGAACAAAATTGACAAATACTTGGGAAAGTCAATTTTAATGCTGCGCGATCAGAAATGGAAAGAAATGCGATCGAATTTGTCACCGGTGTTCCCGTCTGCGAAAATGAAAAGCATGTTTGGACTATTGCAACATTGCGCGGAAGATTTCGTAAAGTTTTATGAAGCGAAGGCAATGAAAACGCAAAGTCGCGTAACCGTTGACACTCATGACGTGTTCACAAGAGTCACAGCTGATGGGATTGCAACCACTGCTTTGGGAATGCAAGGAGATTGCATCATAAACGAAAAAAGTGAGATTTTTCAAATTGCAGAAGCCATCGAACAAGACTTTTCTAATCCGCGGACTTTGATCTTTCTGAACTTGTTCCCAAAACTGTTCAAGTTTCTTGGAATACAATTGTTTAAAAAAAACATTCATGACTTCTTCAAACTGAATGTTGTCGGTGAAATTCAACGACGCCGTGAACACAACGTGCACAGACCAGACGTCATTCAACTTTTGATCCAAGCTCAAGACGGGAAGTTAAAGCACGAAGACGAAAGTGAAAGCTTTTTGGACAAGAAAGTCAAGAAAATTTCGGAATGGACCGACGACGATTTGATTGCGCAGGCGTTGGTTTTCTTTCTTGGAGGTTTTGAAACTACAGCTGTGTTGATGCAAGCATGCTTTTGGGAACTTGCAATGAACCCAAGTGTTCAAGAAACTTTGATAGCTGAGATTGACGATGTGATTGAAGATTTGAATGGGAAATTGATTTCCTACGAGAAACTCAATGAAATGAAGTATCTCGACATGGTGATCAACGAGACTCTGCGTAAATGGCCTTCGTTTAGGCTGACGTCAAGGCTGTGTTCTAAAGATTACGTTTTGACGTTGAAAAATGGTAAAACTGCGACAATTAAGAAAGGCTATGAGGTGTTCTTGCCCTTTGGAAACATCCAGAATGATCCAAAATATTTCAAAGATCCAGAAACTTTTGATCCGGAAAGGTTCAACGATGAAAACAAAAGAAACATCAAAACTGGAGCTTTCATGCCTTTTGGAACGGTAAGGACATAAGGCAATCATGTTTCCACATTTATCTTCCAATTTTGTTTTTCAGGGACCCAGAAACTGTATTGGCAGTCGTTATGCACTGCTTGAAGCTAAGATTCTCTTGTTTTCAACTTTATCAAAGTTTAAAGTGGAAAAATGCAGCGAAACTCCCGAAGAACTGATAATTGGAAACGGAACAACCGGCTTCAAAGACAAAATATTGCTTTCATTCTGTGTTAGAAATCATTCTTAGATAAGAAACAAAATTGCTTGCTTCAGAATTGTCATTTCAAACAAAAGATTCAATCAGAAACAAGCCTTGTCCGTTTTTACTTGAAAACATTTCACGTTAGCAAAGTTACAACAAAACAGCTAAATTTGGAGTCCTTTTTATTTCATGATGGCGATGGCAAGTGAAACAGCGTTAAATGAACTTGAAGAGGCCGTTTTGCGAGTTAATCTCTTTTGAATTTTGACAGTTTAAGGAGATTTAGCTTTCTTGCTCATTGCTTCGACTGACTTTGAAGCCATCACGTCTTCAAACTTCTTGAGCTTTTCTTCAACCTTTGTCACTCTGTTCTTTTCTTTCTGCACCTCATCAGCTAGCTTTTTGAAGTCCTTTTGATCTTTCTTCGACAAATCGTTCGGGTCGATCGATGTTTCTGGTTCCTCTTGGGCTTCTCGAGTGCAATAAGCGTAACCAAAGATTCCAAAGAAAATGAACAGCACCAGCGATTTGATTGCGTCGCCCTCTTCACCCACTTCTACATCCATTGTTGTCAAAAAAATTGAAATGAAATGAAACGAAAAAGTTTAAGGACTGCTTTTAACGAAAGTGAATTTGAGAATGGAAAATTCTTGTTGAAAAATGTTTTGAAGTTTACTGAGATCGGTTGCGGCAGATTTTTTCATGTTATTTATTGAAAAGAAACTAAAGCATGATGTGGATGAATGTTTTGAGTGCTTCGGTTGAACGATACAACTGAAAAGCAAAATATTGATCAGTTGTTGGTTTAAAACTATCGCTACATTTCTAGATTTATAAAATTTCAAATGAAACTTCAATTAAGGCGATAGCCACTCAAAATCTGCTTCTCCACACCAAAATGCATCAAAACTTATTAGCAGTTTGCGCTTCATCATCAAAATGACTTTGTTGTTGTGTTTAATGAAACTAAAGATCGCTGAAAAGAAGAAATTCGACTCAAACTTCACGAAACTCCATAAACATTAAGTTATTTACGGACTTTTTCTTCTCTCGCATGCTACTCGTAAAGCATAATCAGTTTTGTTTGTCGCTCTGAAGAAATGCATGTGAACCACATCGTGCGCTTCTCTAAACAACGTTCTTTGGCGACCAGTTCAATTGTTTTCGCGAAAATGTATTTTCCAACACTGTGCTTCCCTTCTTCATAGGAAAAAGATTTGAAAATGTTTCCAAATATCTTGGAAATTTCAAAAATCTGTCTTCCCTACAAAATGAGAGCAGAACATCTGGCAATTTCCTTGTGTGTTAGTTAGAAAATTCACTGGAAGCCCGACACAAACAAATCCCACATAGTCCAGTCGTTTAGAGAAGCTCAAAGAGTGAAGTTGTGCAAAGAAGACGAAGCTAAGCCAGAAAAGGAAACATGTGAGATCATTTTCCGACTGTGCAGTGAACAGTATGCGTGAATTGGAATTTTTTAATCGGCAGGAAGCAATTAATGAAGCTGTGGATGCTACTGGCCATTTTCGCCAGTCAATATGAAGCGATTACATTTGATTGCATCTACACGATGGAAGACTGGGTCATTCTCGATAAGGTTTACGGATGTACAGTGCAAAAACTTAAGGTCGAAGCGGGTGACAACACGTTAATCAGCGTGTCTAAGAACCACTTGAAGGGAAAGACGCTGAAAAGTGTCGAGACCATCAACATCGAAAACGCCACTCTGGCAACTTTCCCTAAGAACATCGAAAAGTCGTTCCCCAGCCTTAAGGGTATCCGCGTGGCCAGATCAGAACTTCTCACAATCGGAAGCGACGATCTCAAGCCATTCCCAGAGTTGAGGGTTTTGTGTTTGTGGGCGAACAGACTGACGACACTCGACGGAAATCTTCTCGTGAACAACCCGAACCTCGAGTTCATTAACTTCGGGTCGAACTACATCCAGCACGTCGGTCCCAACTTCTTCAACCCTTTGAAAAAGCTGGTTGCAGCATACTTTGAAGAGAATCCCTGCATCAACAGCACCAGCCAGTTTGATATTGCACAACTTAAGTTTGACATAGCTGTGAAGTGCCCGGCGTCGTTCGACATGGTTGAGATTGCGCTGGTGAACGGAGGGAAATTGGCGACAAAAAACGATGAAACTGATAAAAAAATCAAGTTACTTGAGACTCGAATCGCCGAATTGGAACAACAAGCTAAAAAATAATTCCCAAACCTTGGTGGTATTGCTGCTGTGTCAGAATCTTTCTAAATATTTTTGAATAAAATTGAGGAACTTAAATGAGAACACAGCCGAAAAGTTGTTATCTTTATTTGACCCGGCGAGTGACACAAGTTTTGACTTCCTTAGTCGATTCCAGTTTGTTTTTAATCTCTAATTATTTGTTCGTGTCTTGAACAATGACGAAATTGTATTGCAAATTAAAGTCAAAATGTAGGGTCGGTCAGACATTAAAGTAACAAGTGTAAATCTTACGTTTTTGGACGCTCTAGGGATAAGATCAACGTGAGTTGTTATTTAATTGGTAGCTAAGAGTATGAACTATCACATAAAATACATTTCACCGCGTGAAAAGTCCCAGAGAGCTGATAAAATAGGCTTTGCTACTTTAGTAACGCACAAATTCGCTGTTACTTCTGTGCCGGACCGACCCTAGCTCATAATAATGACTGGAAAATGGCCGAAAATTTCTGCCTTTCTCCCCAAAATATTCCCTGTTCGACGTTATCAGATTGAAAACGACGTTGATTGTTCCGATTGTTGATTCGTGATCGTCGAAATTGTTGCTTAGCGAAAAGGAAATTTTTTAATCGCTGGATGGGAAAACATTCGCTAGGTTGATCAACCATTAAGTTGAAATCCTTGCTTTGGGTGATCTTGCACCAATCAAACTTTTTCTTGCAGTGCCGTTCAGATTTAAAGTAGTCACATTGTCGTCAAAAGATTTCACAAAGCAAATACAGTTCAGATAGAAAACATTGCAACACGTGCACTTTTCAAATAAAATTTCTGAGTTTCACGAGATTAGAACACATCACAACTGATAAGCAGAAAAGAAAAGCTGAGAAAATGTAAAATCAGTAAATTTTTCATGACTGGTATTGTGGCTGCAAAATACATTTAAATTTATTCTAGTATTCAAGGTTAATTAATTTTAACCAAACGTGTCCTTGTTTGGAGTCAACATGTTGAAAACCAGCTTAATTGAAGCGTAAGACAATGAGTAAACTTTCTTGTAGAAAAAAAAAAAATTTTGTAGTCGCCTGTCGAAAATATCGATGCCATTGATTTTGTTATGATAGTTGAGTTGAAAATCTTTACTTCCTGAATGAGTTTTCAGATAATTTTAATATCCATTTAACGTCCACTTTACCAACTTCTTACTTGGAAGTTACATGTATGAATGATTTTTGGAAAACTGTCTTTGAAAAAGTTTGCAAGCTGAGAAATCATCGGATTATTTTGCTTTTCATTCATCAAATCACACCAATAAAACTTCGGGGAGTGCATCACTTTATGTTATATTCGTACATACGAAGCAGCGGACAACACGACCGTATTTGAATTTGAATTTTTTGTATGGGATTAAGACTGCTAGAGACTGCTAAAGACCACACAAAACTATTCAAATTTTCTAAATACGTCGTCTTGTTCGCTGCATCGTACATACTTGAAGATTAATTTCATTTCAGCCTTTTTAAAGAAACTGTTCTAAGACAACAGTGACAAATCATTGCAATCAACGCACGAAAAAGTCTGATGTCTCTCTGTTCACTAAAGAAATGTTCACTTCCGACCTTTTACGACTGTACGACTTGGCAAAACAAGTGTATATAGGAAACACAAATGGCGTGCACAAGTTGTATCGGACACTCTTAATGTACATTTTTTGCACTTCTTCTTCACAACGTAAAAACTGTAATAAAACCAAAATAAACATCGACAATACATTTCGAAAATACATTTTCACGAATAACGAACTGCAATATAAATGTGGACGTGGAATGAAACAGAAAATATCGAGTTCAACCGGAAACTAAATGCTTAAAACATATAAAAAATTATTTTAAATCACTACACAAAACGAGTAAAAATTTGTTAATTCCTAAAAATTACCCAGAATTAAATTGCAAGTTCGTTCGTAAATCTGCCAATCACTTTAATTTCGACGTCACATTTTTTGAACTGAGTGCAACTATTTTATTTGTCTCTTATTTTCATCTTACGCTGATAACCGAGATGATGCATACTCTAAAAGTTTTCGTGTGTTGCTTCACATCAGCGCTTGACATGTTCACAGACAACACTCGAGAGAAATTGAGATAAAGTTCTTTAACTTGAGATTATTATTCAGTTTAAGATCTCAAGTTGTTCAGACGCTTTGATACTTTCAATGTCGTTCATAAGGTTTTTTGCTTTCTGCTTAGTGATCAGTAGTAGTTTTTCACATGATCACGGAAAATCCGCAGCACTTGACCAAGAAGAAACCTCGAACCAAGATGAAGTCGGGAAGTTCTACGCACGAAAGTTGTTGCAACAGCTTGGTGGAAGGAAAACTATTACGATCAAAGATTTCGAGAAGCTTCTGACAACGATTGAAAACAAAATCGAAGATTCTAGTTCCTCTGCTTCCTGTTTTGATGGCTTGAAAATTCTCAAGGACGTTGAAAAGCATTCCAATGAAACAACTAAAAACTTGACGACATCTTTTCTGATCGACAATGAACACTTGGTGGCAGTCTGTCCGACACTGCTTTATCACATCGCAAACCGTGATTCTTTGACTGGAGAGTACGCATGTGAAAATGCAACAGAAATTCAGAAGAGAGTCGAGTCGCGTGCAACAGTTTGGTTTTATTCAACCATTGCGCTGATAGGGATCAGTCTTTGTGGATTAATGGGCGTCGTGGTCATCCCGATTGTCGACAAAAACTATTATTTCTACGTTCTTCAGTTCTTTATGGCACTTGCAGTGGGAACTTTGACTGGCGATGCGTTGCTTCATCTACTTCCACATGCGATGAGACCGACTAGCAACAACATGGAACCGAAAGAGTTGCTTAGAATGATGATGCTTCGGGGCGTAGCAGCAATTCTTGGAATTCTTATTTTTGCTTTGTTTGAAAAGTTTTTGAAGATAGTGACAGGATTAAAAGACAAAAAGAAGCCACAATCAGAAGATAAAATTACTCCCGCTCAAAATGCACATCAACACGGACACAGCCACGGAATAAACGACTCCGGTTCAGAATCTCTGTCGTCAATAGTATGGATGGTAATTCTTGGAGACGGTTTGCACAACTTCACTGACGGCATGGCTATCGGTGCCGCTTTTTCGAACAACATCGCCGGTGGTTTCTCTACAACTGTAGCAGTTTTTTTCCATGAACTGCCGCACGAGATGGGAGACTTTGCTGTTTTACTTAAAGCTGGAATGTCAGCACGGAAGGCGATCTACTACAACATTCTAAGTTCAGTTCTGAGCTTCTGCGGAATGTGCGTTGGAATTACAATTGGTGATTCACCGGAGACGACGCAGTGGGTTTTTGCTGCAGCTGCTGGTCTGTTTATATACATCGCACTTGTTGATATGGTAAGAACTTCAAAATAATTGTTTAAATAATTAATTAAACTGAAGACGTTTCATTTTTACATAGTTACCAGAACTGATATCACAAAAAAATGAAGAAGAAGGTTTCCAAATTTCTCAGTTGGTTCTGCAACTTTGTGGGATGTCGACTGGATTCGCAACAATGTGGATGATTGCAGTTTACGAATACGATTTGGAAAGAATGTTCACAAGCTAAAGATTTCATTGCAAAATCATTAAAATGCTGTATTAAGTTTCAATCAATTTTTAAACCCGCTTTACAAGTCAAAATATCCTAAAGCACTGAAAAAATGTTGCATCGGGTTGTTCTTAGCCAATTTAACATTCATTGCGGCTTCAAACTCCCAGTTTTTACTGTTAAAAGTCACACACAAAATCAAAGAAACAAACCTATCAACATCAAGTCGACAGTTGACCAAGCGATGAAGCCTTTTGGTTGCGGGCAGGAACCTTGACATTTGAACACTTTTCAAAAAATTCGTTGATGATTTTACTCAAATTGTACCAAAAGAACCTCTGGCCATGTTGCAAGTGTTGATCGTTTCTTTGAAAATAAGTTTCTCAGACGTTCCATTTATTTCACCGTTTCACCTCAAAATCTTAAACGTCAGTATTCCTAATAAGCAATCAACCGACTCGAAAAACTCAAAAAAATGACTCCAATAAACACATCCTTAAACACAACAGCAGATAAATTGGCATGCGTTCTTGAGTTTGAAATGTACTGAAGGCTGCGAATGTTGATTCTGCCAAACTGCATAAATATTTTGATTAGTTCAATCAATTTTTATTAATTTTTACTTACGCTGTTGAAAATTAAAGAAAATACAACAGGATTTGTTAACAACTTCATGACTTTCAGTCAACCAAAATAATAAAATGAAACAAAATAATAAAAAAACAACACAAATTGTTCTAATACATTGCTATTTTTAAGTTTTCAAAAATTTCAATTTTTTTTTTAAAAGCTACTTTTAAGACTTTTTATTTTATTTAGCAACATTTTGTCTTATCAGATTCACAAGTCTTCTTCTTCATAATTTTAGCACTGAAAACGTGTTCTATTGGTATGTTTTTTGCCAATTTCAATCTCATTGTTGCATAAAATTCCCAGTATTTGCTGAAGGTCACCCACAAAACCGATGGAACAAACCGATCAACATCAAAGAGAGAGTTGGCCAAGTAGTACAAACCTCTGGGTTGAGGGCAGACGAGCTTTGTATTCGAACACTTTTGAAATATATCGTTGACAACTTTGCTGACATTGTTCCCACATTGATTCCCTTTGCCAAGTTGCAGGAATTTATTGTCCCTTTGAAAAGTAGCTTTTCTGACAATTTATTTCTCTCATCTAAATTTAATTCTCAAATTAAAAAAATTATTTGTTACGACGTAGTTGGAAAATCAATTGTGATTACTTTTGTAAGTTTGTTTACGATATTTTACAAATTCTTCAGTAACTTTGATTAGAATTTGCTCAGTTTCAAAAGATCGTGGATTATTGACTCAAAAATATTTGTTATCGATTTCAAACATGATGGTTTCAAACCTTTTTAACAGTCAACATTTTTGCTTAAAAAACTAAAGTTCAAGTGCTTTTTTATAATTTAGAAAATTTATTCTAAAAAAATTAAAACTTGTTTGCAAAACGAAGATTACAAAACAACAAACTCGCCTTTGACCACCGATTTCCAAACACGATCACAAAAAAACGTAAAACCGTCATCAGTTCCAATGATAATCACACACAACGGTTCATCAACCGTGCTATCAGCTTAAAACAAATTGATACTTCGAGTACATCGTTATGCGTTTTATTTATTTCTGCTGATTCTCTCAGAGTCAAATTTTTTACGACCGATGATAACGCGATCATTTCGAGAATAATTCTCAACCCAGTTCAGTTTCATTCCTGCTATCACCGTGTTTAGATGTTCATCACTTGAAATGGGGAATCAGCAAATTGTGTTTGTTATCTTTTCGTCGTTGTTTGCAATCGCTTTTGGATACATAGTCGATTATGGTCCTGTTGTGAAAGCTACCAAAGGTAATTGCATTGATTTGATCGAAGTTAGTTTAAAAAAAATGTGACAAGTGCGCTGGTTCTAGTGAAATCGAAATCCGAATTATATAACTGAATCAACAGTTTTTTCAACACACCCACTTACCAAGCGATGCATAAATAAATTGCATAATTTTAGATTGATTAATAGTACAGAACGTTGATTGCCGTTACTCTCGTTATCACTTTTTTCACTTACCAGTTGTCATTTTTATGAATCACTGATTGCAGCTTGTTTTTTCTTGTTATCACAATTTCTCTTGTTTGTTTACAGGAGCCATTTGGCCGAAGCCAAACACACAAATCAGCACAGTTAATTTCAACACCGTTCGGCCTTCAGTTTTTACTTTTGATTCGGTCGGAAGTTCATGTGACATTTTGGAGACAGCACTGGTCAGGTACCAGCACATCATCAGCAACCAGTTGAAGCGCGTAAGAAGTCGCGCCACAAATGTTCCAATGGACAACAAATGGAGAAGCGTTCCAGAATATCTCGGGCATCTCGACAGTTTGAAAGTGGATCTGAAAACTAAATGTGAAGCGTTGCCGTACTTGGGAATGGACGAGTCATGTATGAAAACGATTTTTTGAAGCTTCAACTTGGTTTAAAGTTTAAATCTCAACTTTTCTAGACGAACTGACAATCTCAGAATCAGAAGCAACTTTGCAGTCTTTCTCAATCTGGGGAACTCTGCGTGGCCTTGAATCGTTTTCGCAGCTTTTGTATGTTGCACCAGATTCACGATCGGTATGAACTCATTACAAATTTCAAATCGACAAACACTGTACAACAAACTTTCTTTTTCATGTCAGCTTGTCATCAATCAAACAAAAATTTCCGACGAACCGCGTTTTTCGCATCGCGGACTTTTGGTCGACACAAGCCGTCATTTCATCAGCATGAGTGTTCTCGAGCAGGTTCTCGACGGAATGGCTTACAACAAGCTAAACGTGTTCCACTGGCACATCACGGACGATCACAGCTTCCCTTATCAAAGCACGAGATATCCGGAACTGACGAAAGGCGCATTCCACGAATCGATGATTTACACTCAAGCAAACGTCGCCAGGATCATTGAACAAGCCAGACTTCGGGGAATCCGCGTGATGGCAGAGTTTGACACACCCGGACACACAAGAAGTTGGGGCGCAAGTCATCCAGAGTTGTTGACGCAATGTGGCGGGCCTTACACTGGCAAGCTTGGACCAGTCAATCCGATCGTTGACACCACCTATGAATTCATTTTCAATTTTTTCGAAGAGATCGTGAAAGTTTTCCCGGAAAATTATGTTCACCTCGGTGGCGATGAAGTTGGTTTCGAATGCTGGGAAACGAATCAAGACATCATAGACTACATGAACACTTACAACATTACTTCATACGCAGAACTCGAAGAGTTTTACATTCAAAAAATTATCGATAAAGTCAAAAGCTTGAAAGCAAGTTCTGTTGTCTGGCAAGAAGTTTACACGAACGGTGTCAAACTGCCAAAAGGAACTGTCGTTCATGTTTGGACTGGAAACCAGAAGAAATTACTTGCAAAGGTTTTAACTTTTACCGATCACTTGAGATGATTAAAATTCATTGTTCAAATATTTTTAGATCACCCACGACAACCTTCCAGCATTGTTGTCAACTTGCTGGTACCTCGATCACCTGTCAACCGGCGGAGATTGGGTGAAATTCTACAAATGTGACCCGCATAACTTCCCAGGAACTGAAAGCCAGAAGAATCTGGTCTTAGGTGGAGAAGCTTGCATGTGGGGCGAAGTTGTCGACGATGCAAACGTTCTGCAAAGAATTTTCCCAAGAGCTTCGGCAACGGCTGAAAAATTGTGGTCGCAAGCTAATGCTGACATTGTTGATGAAGCGATGGCACGAATGGAAGAACATTATTGCAGAATGCGTCTTCGAAACATTCCAGCGCAGCCTCCAAACGGACCTGGATATTGTTTGTATTAATTTTTTTTCCTTTAAATAAAAAGTAAATTTTGAAGTTTTCTAAAATTCTTGGTGTTAAAGTTTTGCTAAACTGACGTTAAAATTATGTTCTGTCCACGTATTGAATGCAAATCTAAATTTCATTGCCCTTGAAGTTCAACAAGTGCTGCTAAATGATTGTAAATCTACAGTTTTTGTGCTCTTTTTATTATTTTTTTCCTTTCTAACGCGTTATATTGTTCGTAGTCGTATAATTACTCAATTATTACAGTAATTCACTTTGACTCTTTTTCTAGCAACAAATTTTTTCTATGCAAACGTGATGATCAATTAAATTAAAGTAAAATCAAATTATAGTATCGCCAAAAAATTTACCGCTTAGCGTGTGTTGCATCGGCTTTTTCTTGGTCAATTTAACTTTCATTGTTACGTCAAACTCCCAGTACCGACTCAAAGCTACCCATAGAATCGCCGGAATGTACTTATCAACGTCAACTGGGCAATTCGCCAGTTAATAATATCACTTTGGCATCGGGCATTGAGCTTTGCCGTTTGAATATTGCTTCAAGAAGTCGGAAGCGATTCTAATGACCACACTTCCGACAACTCTCGTCACAATGTTGCAGTTGTTTATAGTCCCATTGTAAAACTGTTTTCCAGGAGTCAAATTTTTTGGTCAACGTGTTGCAGAATAGTAAAGCTTGTTGTTTCTTTCACGAAGTCGACTAGCTGCGTTGATGTCACATTGATGAAAAATTCATTGCCTTTGCCATTAAACAAGACTGCAGTGAAGTTGGCGTACACATTTTATTTCACATTGAACTGCATCTAGTGAATGTTTATCTTGAGACATTGAATTCAATTTTTTTCTCTTTGAAATGTCGGTTTGATGATGAATCACTTATACTTACAACAACTTTGTGATAAAATATTATGGAAAAAAGTAGAGAAGCTTTCATTTTGTATTAAAAGTTTTTTCTTCAGTGAAAAATGCTTTTAAGCTTTTCAATTTCAAAAGCGACAATTTTTAGTCTCATCATGAAATTTTAAAAATCATTTTTTTATTTCTTCCCGATTTTTCAAAGCTTGAAACTCAGATTGTCTCTCACGATCAAAACACCAGAACCAGGAAATTCCACGTCATCAACAACTTGTGAACTAATTTGTTTACTTATTATCACCGTGTGTTGAACTGTCAATTGTCAGCCGTCAAGACTGATCAATTTTCTCGTTTATTGATTTTTCTATTCAAATTGCATAGGAATTAGTGACAATTGTGATTAATTTCCTAATTATTCAGGAAATATCAGGTCCGACGATATCTGACTAAACAAAACGTTGGAGATCTTGCCGAACTTCTCACCGAACTGTTCTTCGTAGCCGGGAATCATGCCGTTGAAAACGGGCTCCCAGTTGTCGTTCATGAACTGGTTCATTGCGTCACTGAGTGTTTTATCGCCGTTGAACAGGTTGTCAAACCGAAAAATCACTTTTTTCGGGGTAAATTTTACTTTGTAGCTGGTAATGTTGATGTATTGGTTGTCATCACTGCCAGTGTAATAAACTCCGTGCATCTCGTGTCTCGTCGTCAAACCATGCATTGAAACGTTTGAAAAACCTTCGCCTCTAATCGGCAGCACGAGAATTTGTCCATTCATGGTGTACTGGCCGGTGAAGTCTAATTGATCGGTGTAAGCGTCTGATCGCATGGCGAACGTGTCCTTGAACTTCGCTGCCGTGCGCTTAACGACCGACGCCCCGAGACCGTGAATTTCTGCATTCATGAACGATGACTTGAGGTTGAAGGCGCTTGTGCCACCAGCTTGTTCGACATGTACGCTGTCAATCTTCATCGGTTCAATGGACGGAAAGTTCAAAGCTGGAAATCCTGAATTGTTGAGACATTAGCATCGATTGTGTAGTGAAAGTTTGAAGATTTATTTACCATTTTCAAGAATTTTTAAAGATGCTGTGATGGCTTGGGCAAGACAGACACCAACATTAGGGTCAGCTCTGTGGCATATCTGGAGTTCTTCAACTGCGAAGAAAGTTTAAGTTTACTTTCATATTTTTTATAAGAATTATTCAGAATTCAAATTTTTCTTTATCATTAAACTATAATTAGTGTTAACTGAACTATTTTTTGAACTATTTTATTTTATTTAAATTAGAACTAATTTATTTCGATTAAATTCGAGTCAATTCTTACGTAAGTCTGCAGAAGAACTATTAAGGTGTAGCACCGCCACAAATAATATTGCAAGTTTCATCACGATTTCTTCAGTCAATTCTTGTTTATTTGATTGATCAGTTTACACCTTTTCTCATGCGTTTACGGCAAGTTATTTAAACACCAGACCAAAGAAGCTTCAAGACTGTCTGCACGGAAAGTTAGAATTCAACTGAAAATGTCTCGTGAATACTTTATCGTTTTTATACTTGAACAGCAGCAAACAGAACCACACTGGCTTATACTGGTATAGATCAGTTCTCTTGTTGACAAGTTACACAATTTGCCGTTCGTAGAATGGATTTAATTCATAAATAGTGGCTGTCGATCACACTTCAATAAGTTCTAAGCCTCCATACATGTCTAAGCATCAATGAAGTCGAAAACTGCTTCAATATTTATTATTTTGTATGTGTTTTAAACGATTTGAACTTTACGAATGCCAAAGTTTCACTGTCAATGACAGAACAGAATCAGCTGAGAGTCCAGTCACGAAATGCCCAAGCAATCAACGAACACGTTGCGCTTGACTCGGAAACAATCGCACCGCGGAGTGCCGCATGTGAATAAATCAGTTTCTTTAATTTGCAGCTTGTGAATGGAACTATGATTGATCAATAAACAGACTCAAGTGTTAGCACTTATACTTTTGATGCGATAAAGCTAGTGAATTGTCTGGTGCAAATTGCACGCGTCGTGTTGAATTATCGGCATTTTTAACCGGCTGATCTTGTTGACTTGTCGTCTCCCGTGACTTTTCGCAGAAAGATTTCAGTCCCTTCAGCCTGTCGCTTAGGTTCACGCGGTGTGGACACGAGTTGCGCAGGAATTCGTCTTCCTTTTCCTTCGCCCGTAGAAATCTTTTCCTGTTGGTGTCGCTCATACACTCGTCTGGATGACTCCGTCGAAACTCACTCAGCTCGCCGATAATTCGAAAGTCAATCGTGTTGATCGATTCTATGGCTTTGCGCACTTCTTGGAATTCCGAATTTTCATCGCGAATCATTCCAGACGTCTTGGTACGTTCCTCAAACAGCTGCCGGCGTGGTGTTAATTGCAGATGTTTGAACAAAAATCTTTGTATTTCCTTATTGCGATCATCTTCCATGGGTTTCTTCAATTGATTTCACTTATTTTTGAACCACAGAACTGATTGCGAGTTAAAGTGAACGCTTGTTTGTTTGACACGCGCGGTTTCCATGGAAATATTTTCAAAGCTAATTTGAATTCGTTTGTCGAGTTGTTCCGTAAATTTGTTTTATTTTGCCTTTCATATTCACAGTGCGAGTGGCGAGACTGTTGATTTCGGGGAAATTTAGGGCTATCAACTTTTGAATCGACAAAAAGTTTGTCGAAGGGGAGTTTATGAAAACCTTGTTGGCAAGCGATTTGAATTCAACCCCGAAAAACTTGGAAAATTCAGTTGCAAGGCTGTTGAAAAGCATTTCCCAGTTTTCATTGAAGAACTTATGCAAAGTGTTCCCAAGTGTTTCGTTGCCGTTGAAGAGATTTTCGAAGCGGTTGTAGACTCTTTCAGGCTTCAGCTTGATGCGGTATTCCGTGATGTTAAGGTATACGAGGTCGTCTTTGAGGTTTGTGGTGTATTCACCGAAACATCGCTGAAAGTCGACAGTTGCTGCTTGGAAAGGTTTTTATTTCCCGTTTCCTTAGATTGGGAACAGCAAAACCTGGCTTTTCGCGATGTAATCAGCAACGAAGTCCAGTTTGTCTACGAACAACTCCGTTCTCAGTTGAAAGCTCGTCTCGAGAGTGATGTTTGTCTTGACAACTCTTGTCTTTGTCATTCCTGAGATGTCGACGTTCTTGTTGAAGCCATCACGACCGCCGCTGTGATTAATCGACACTTTGCCAACCTTCAGAGCTCTTCAGAGGATCGATTTCCGGGATATTCGCGAAGCGGCGCGAAGCCTGTGTGCATAATAAAAAAGTCACGAAAAACACCAAAAACTGTTTTGAAAGTCTAGCAAACCGTTTTCAAAAACAGCGAGAGCGTCGATAATAGTTTTTTGGACGCACAGATTTAAACTCGGGTCATTCCGATCGCACAAGTTGAAGCCTTCGGCTGTGGAAATTTTTCTTTCAACTTTGAAAACTTCACTCAAAAGCAGTTCTTAACTCACGCAAATCTTTTGCAGCACACGCTGCAGCATAAACCACGAGAAAAACCAACGAACTCAGCATTTTACAAACTATTAAAGCAGACTGGAAGCTGGGACGACTAGGAACTTATTTATAAGGAAATGATTTTTTAATAAATTCAGAACAATTAAAGAAATAAAATTGCAGTTTCTTAATTATTCCGCAAGCTACGCAACTGTAGAGGTTACAACTTCCAGACCCTTAGTGACCAACTCGTGTTTCATTGCACAACAGGCTGCAGTTGAATTTGTAAGTTGAATCAGCCGAGTTGTAAGTTCAATCACCTGAGTTCTGTTAACGATCGTGTTACTTAAAAGAAAAAATTCACTGATGACTAAGGAAGAAGTCACGTGATTTTAATTGTGAAGACTGAAGATATGATAGTTTCGTTGCAAAAATTCGCTTTTAATATCCTTGAAGCTTGGACATCATCAACGAATCATCCCGAACTCGGAAATTCCCGACTTTCAAAGTGTTCGGCGACAAATTGATTGAGTCGGATTTGTCAGAATACGGTGTTGAGTGAATAGACTGTCACAAGAACAAGCTTTTGGGTTTGTTACTAATGACCATGGAGATTTTTTTTTACGAAACTGAAACCAAATTTTGATTTTAACAAAAACCTCGTCATAAACGTCAAAAAACGTCCCTGAAAACTGGCCGCCCACATCGTCCTTGTCTTTTTACAGCTAAACATGACAACATGAAAATTTAGAAATAAGAAGAAACTCGCAATGAAGGTTGTTAAAAATATTCTTTATAGTGCTTCCAAAAGCTAAAAACGTTCCATCATCTAAAATCAAAACTTCCAACCGTCCCACTGAATCCATCGACTCATCAATTATGCTTTAAACTTAATTCATTTTTTATTAATTACGAATAATGTTGAGTTCATTTTAAACTTTTAAGTTTTCAATGCGAAAAGCTTTGAAAACTTAATAGCTTAACATTAACCCAACATTATTATGAAGTTTTCAAAAATTTACAAACTTCTTTATGAAAAGTATTAATTACGGTTTGATTAAATAATTTGTGAACTCTCAAGCGCTGTGAAGGGCAGATGCGACGCTTGTCAGACATCATTCGGAAGCTTTGACTTGTTGAGCTACAAAATAGTTCAACAAAGCATTTAGTCGCTTCTTGATACGCTTCTGGTCGTCTAGCGTGCAGCCAAGCAAGTGTCCCTCGAACTGTTTGTCGACAAACATGATCGATGTGACGTTGCCACCCATTTTGTCCGAATGGAAGTCGCTGCTGCATGCATTGAGATATTCTTGGAATTTCTGGCGCTTCATGATCGGATCGGAATGGCGAATGACTTCGTCGATGAAAAGGTTGATGTAGTTAAGCGAATCGATTTGAGTGTCATCGCGCACTGTTTGAACATTGATATCGACAGTCTGGAATGGAGCAAAACACTTGAGTGAAGAGAATTTTAGCGGAATTGATCGAGGACACTACCTGCAGTCTGTTGTTGATTCGCTTCAAATGCATGAACGCGTCTTCACGGTCAGATTGGTTGAGGCTTGCTAGGAAGTCTGTTGTTGTCAGCATTTCAATCCGGATGAGCAGCTGGTCACGAGACTCCTGCAGCTTCAACGCATCCTTTCGGAGAGCCTCTACTCGGGTGTCAATTGTGTCGAGGAACATGACAACATCTTCCCTAGATTGGTGAGACAAATTAGATGAATTAGTGAACTTCTTGTGTCAATAATATCGCAAATAGGTGTTTTTGTGGATATTAAGCACCTTCCAAGAGGAATTCCACTTCGCTTCTCCGAGTACTCAACCACTGCAATACTGTCGCTAACACCGGCTGAGCCTCCAGCTTCGTCAATGTCCATTTCAGAATTCATGGGCTGAAATGAAAGGAAGAGCAGGCGATGAATGGCTGTGGCTTTACCTCAACGATATTTGAGGCGCAAGCTTGGCTCGTTTGGCAAATGAGTTTAGATCCATTGGACAACAAAAAAGATGAAAATAATTGTTTTGTGCGTATTAGAATCGGTGAAAATGAAAAAACGCGATGAAATCGTCGGTGATTCTGGGATTTTCACTTGGAAAACGATGCGCTCGCTACCGCATTTGAGTTTTTGGCTGACCAAACCTTAGTTACGAGAATTATTGAAATACCGCACAATTATGATAAATCGAGAACTTTCGCCGAAATTGACTTACTGACTGGAAGTTTTTCCGACCGTCTGTCCGTCGGAGTCAAGTGAAGCAAGTCAAGTCGATTTGTTTTGGTTCTAAATCGCAATACATTTTCCCGAAAATCTTCAGTTCACAAGTGAAATCTAAGCTAACACAATGGCTCTTCGTGCAACAACACTTTTGGCCCTGCGCCGCATTCAGAGCGTCCCGGCCGCGCTTTATCACGAGAACGTGAGTTGATAATCTCGGTTGACTGATTACGACGGATTTCATAACTAACAAAACTCGCTTTAGGTTCTTGAGCACTACGAGAATCCCAGAAATGTCGGATCGATGGACAAGAAGGACAAAAACGTCGGCACCGGTCTCGTTGGTGCGCCAGCTTGCGGAGATGTGATGAAACTTCAGATCCGAGTCGACGACAATGGAAAAATTATTGAAGCGAAATTCAAGACCTTTGGTTGCGGTTCCGCTATTGGTAATTTTTCACTTCAACTCATTAACGTCGGAATTTAACAAAATTTTACTTATTTAAGCATCCAGCTCATTGGCAACCGAATGGGTCAAAGGAAAGACTCTCGATCAAGCCGGCGCCTTGAAGAACACAGACATCGCTAAGGAACTTTCGCTTCCTCCAGTCAAGCTCCACTGCTCGAGTGAGTCACGAGTGACATTCTCATCAGTTGAAGGTCAACATTTCTCTCCTTTTCCTTTTCAGTGTTGGCAGAGGACGCAATCAAGGCTGCATTGGCTGACTACAAGAAGAAACAATTACCCAAAGAATAAACAGGACTGAGCGGTGGCGAGTTTTTCAGGGAATTACGGAAATAAAATCAATGTGAAACCTGTAATTAGATGACTTGTGCTTTACTTAGAATTGCATTAGTTGATTCACAAAATTAAAGAAAAATTAAGTTAGACATCAAGTTTTATTACAAGCAAGCTGTTTATTGTGACACAAAGTGTCTAACCGCTTTTTTGTGCATTACTCTAAGAGTTCACATCTTAAACGTGCACTTGTCTTTCTATGACTTTGCTTAATATTGTGCTTAAGACATTGAGTACGATTTTTTGTTCTTCAACAATTTCTTGCCACTTTATCATCTTCAATTTAGTCAACTCGGCTTGTCTTTCAAGTTCATTTTCCTTCAGTTTGAAATATCGGAAAATCAAAAGGAAAACTATGAAATCCTTAGCAGTAACCATCAATTCAAAGACGAATACGACGATGCTGATCGCAAGTGGTGTAATGCAGACCACATAGCCGGCTTCCAATTCTCCGAGTGTCAAAATCTTGAAAGGTTTGGTTTCACTCAGTTTCGCTAATCTGTTAGCATCGAAAATTTTGCCTTGATACGCCGTTCTGACGATCAAACTGAACCAGATAAACGTTATCAACAGAAATCTGGCAAAGTTTCTTCCTGGGCAAACACCTTGAGATATTCCGAAGAAAGCGCGAAAGACATTTAACGCTGGTGTAGGATTGCTTTTGTCGATCACAAAGTTCCTGACTTTAGCTTTGAAGAACTTAAGCACGAAAATTGTTCCAAATGACGCAGCGAAAGTTATCCAAATCCAAGCACAAGTCGGATCATCAAAGGCAGAATCGGCTTTTCGTAGCCGTTGTACTCTTCACCTGGTAGTACCGCAATGAAATACTCAAGAAAGTAAATCGGTCTAGTAAAGGCAGCTTTATCATCCCTTTTGAGAACAAAATATTTCAGGACGGAGAGTCCCGAATCATGTGACTTTTCGTTTCAGGGAACAATGTCCATTCTGTATCATGGGGAGAGTACAGATTCACGTGGTAAGTGAAGTTCAGGGCACTACTGATGTCTCTTAAAGCATCACTCAAGTTTCCACTGCAACTTTTTATAAATTTATTTTCACGGTCAACTTCAATTGGGTTGTACTCTGGGAACTCCATGGGCAGCAGAAACCACAGTTGGCATCCGTGAAAGTTTTAAAACTTGTGAAAGTCAATAATTTGAAAATTTTGCAGTTTTCTTGTCGAAGCTGTTCACTTCGATTAATTGGGCCACGTCACACTTTTCCAGCTTGAACCAAACGAAAGTCAACAAATTTTTCTTTCTTCTTCTTCAAAATCTGAACATTATTCAGCAAAATTATTGCCGACGATTTTAACTTAAGTCGGCTCTTGAGGTGGCTTTGCCAAGTTCAATAATTTGTGTGGCATTTCTTCCCACTTCACTGATGGTAGAAACACTTTCTCGAGGCCTTCTTGATTATCGGTAACGGCTGCTACTTCGTAATTTTCCTATGACAAAAATGTTGAAACATTTTTTAAAACTAGCCAGGCTAGTTTTATAATTCACTTCCTGATGGACAGTTCACTGACTTTAAATAAAGGAGAAGAAACAAGAAAACCCGTTTACTTTCCAGTTTACTTTCCAGCACTTTGTAAGAATCAAGCGATTCTGAAACAATAATTGAAATAGACCAAGACTTTTACAACAACAGTAACAAACGATGAAAGTTCAGTTATTGCACGGACAGTATTGTTAGCTGTTTCAATCAATGCAACAGAAAACAGAGAAGTAGAAATTTGCAGTTGGACGAATTTAACACAAATCGAAAGGAACTGCAGCTTAATGGCGTCGAGTTAAGCAAAATTGCCCAAGCTTT
>JPYR01000588.1:0-44117 GCA_000775305.1 Belgica antarctica | reverse complement strand
ACCGATTTCCAAAATTTTACTTGTGTGGGTGGTGGGAGGTGTAAATGTAAAAAAGCTTAAAAATTTTGGTTAAAATTTTTTTGCTGACACAAGCAATGTTTTGGAAATTGACTTTGACCATTTGATAGTCAGATAGTTAACAAATGAAAAATGTACAGACTGCAGTTAATTTTATTGAGTGAATCAAGAGATATGAATTTTCAAACAACCGGTACACATCTTTTCTAGCCTGTACATTTAACATAAAAATATACACGTTTTATACTAAGTGAACAACTGATTATAAATGATAACACTTTAATTTAAAAAACGATAAAAAGAATTTTACAACTAAAAACTATTTCTACTTTGATTCTGTTCTGAAATCAGAGACTTTTAATTTTTTATCCTCTTTAAAATAAAGTTGTTTCGTCTATCTCTAATTTGTGAATCTCTAGTTTCAGTTTCTTTGCATACTGCTACTATGGTTAACTTTTCTTGCTGAATATTCGAAATCAAAGGTTAGGTCATCATCGAGGTTCAGTTTTCCTCGTTGTAAATGATCTGCTTGCTAGCTCAGCTGGCTTTGCTAAGAGTTTTCGATATAAAATTTCGCAACGGACTCAAAGGTTTAAAAAATTGAACTTCTTCTGTACATATAAAATTTGATGATCAGACAGTGCAAACGAAAAGAACTAGGAATCCAAGAAATTATATAAAAATCGTGATTTTTGATAAACTTTTTTTATAATAAAGAGTACCTGGGTTTTCAGATGTTCTATTAATTCATACTGGTGACTCTTTTGTCTGTCTACTGATGTTAAAATGTTTTTGGATTCTCTTTCAGACGAGCGTTCACTCCAGTTGGGAACACCGCGGTCAGCAAAATCTTCCAATTTCTTAAGCATAATATCTCTGCAAATAAATTTTCATTTATGGTTTGTCTCCATATGTTACTGTAACATCATTTACCGTTCTTTTTCTGGGGCTTCCACTATTTGGTGCAATCTGAGCTGAACTTGGGCAAAATGAGTAGTTAAAGCTTGCAACGAGGACAGCAACGATTCTTGTTCTTCTTCAAGCAGTTGCACTCTGCTTCTATTAAAAACATCTTCACTGGGGCCTTCCTGCTCACAGTCTAAACCATATTCACTGGCATTGATTGTATCACTTGACATCTCTCCGTTAATGTAAGTGTTCGTCATTTTCTGACTCCGCTGTTCTGTTTTATCATAGGTTTCATCATGATCGAATGCCACAATTTCTCCTTTCTTATTCATTAAAGCAACTACTTTGAAATTTTTTGCCGTCAGCAATAAATACTTATAAGCATGCGCACTTTTGCAGAAGCTTTTGTAAAATCCAAGACAAGTATTCCAACAATTATGCTACAATTGGCGCATGGAGCCGCATATTTTCGTGTGAAAACAACACATTTATTCCTTTATTAAAAAAATATGCTGCAAAGTAAGGTAATTTTTTTTAAATATATTTCCTCAATTTTTCCACGATTGTAATTAATTAGTAAGGATCTTCTTTTTAATTAGGTAACAACCTTATAATTTAAAAATATAATCGTTTGCCTTTTATTTTTGGAATAGGACTTGACTTGACTCGTTTTGACTTGAACTTGAAAAAAGTATACTAAGGGTATACTTACATTGTTGAAATATAAATTCTTTTAAAATCACTCACAAAACGTGAAAACTATTAAAAACTAAGGCTACTTTAAGGGTGATCGATAAAAAGTGGTGTGAAAAAAGAGCTACTGAAAGATCTGAAAATTCAAGAAAGCGGAAAAGTGATTTAAAAATGCCTCAAGTTAAATCGCTCTTCGAAATAAGTTTACTTCGCATAGTGAATTGTATGGATTTGTCAGTGAATAGTCTAAATAATACAGCTCAGCTCAGGAGAAATCTTCCCTCTACTTTACTATCAGACATTTTTTGCGAAGTAAGTTGCTAAAAGATAAAAACTTTCATTTTTGCTTAACAAAATATTCTTTGTTGTTGTTTAAAACGTTGAATGTTTTAATTGAGAAAGAAAGTGTTGACAACAACTCACTTGTACATTCTTTTGTTCTGGATAAACTTAGATGGCTGACCACGAGATCTTAAGAAATGTTCTGCTGTCTGAACTGAGCGATGTCGACCTCTTCTGCAAGCTTTTAAAAATTCCTTCAGCTCGCGACAATTGCATTAAGGTCTTCAAGGTGAGAGCTACTAAAGAAGCTGAACTTTCGTTAGTACGATGGCAGATTCAAAGTTCCTGCATGAACTGTTATTGTAAATTCCTCATCGAGTTCAATTTTGTTTTAGCTTCTCATGACTGCGAACAAACCGATAGCATCGCAACTACAACAAAATTTTGTCCAACACGCGCAGCACTTGATTTATAGTAACGAAGAACACGATTTGCATACAGTTACCGAGGACCTCAACTTTCATTACCGAAAAGAGATAGACAAGGGTCTGCGACTTGGAACATTTCTCTCAGACTGTGGGTGGCTTGAAGACTCTGTGACCGTTTTGAACACAACCAAAATATTGATTAGCAAGTTAGAAGAAGATTACGCCAAGCTTCTGCTTCAGCTCGACTGTTACCAGAAATTGCTTCACGTTCAAGCCTCGTTTTGCTGTTACAAAGATGCTGCTGTTACAACTATTCTCACAATCAGTCTCATCGATCGAATCACTAAGTCCTGCATCGGTTGCAACAACGTCATTTCTATCAGCAAAAACATACTACCGGACAGCTTATTTGCTAATTTTTACCAGAACTTATCAGTGCTGCATTTCAACCGTTCTGAATACGATCTGAGTTACAAATATGGTGTCAAAGCACTCGAGTATCTTGGATCAAATACACCCGCAAAAATCACTTGCGACGTCCTGCGGCAAGCTGCTAAAAGCTGCGTAGTCAAGCGAAAGTTTCAAATCGCCAATTTGCTGATTAATTCTGCGGTTCGAATTGCAGAGTAAATTTTGTGTATAAATTCTGTTTTTTTTTGCTAACGCAGAATCTTTCTAGGAACACATTTGGAAGTAATCACACCATTTTTGCCGACGCACTCCTCGACAAAGGATTCTTCCTACTCAACGTCGATTCTATTAATTTATCTGTAGAGCTTTACATGGTAAGATATTGGAAGTGATTGAATCCATGAAGGGTCTGAGTCGTTTTTAATTAAATAGGAGGCACTGAAAATTAAATGCGGAATATTCGGAGAGAAAAATCTAAATGTTGCTGTTATTCATGAAGATTTGGCTTAGTAGGTAAATTGAATTTAAAGTTGAATGATTATTAAAATATGTATTTTTAGCGCTCTGTATGTGGTATGTATGAAAATATTTAACTATGAAAATTTAACCAGAAAACTGTTATTAATTTCATCTGTTTCAGTATGAGTATTCTCGTGGACACTTCAACATGGCCAGATTTTACGTTGAAAAAGCAATTGAAATAATGTCAGAACTAGCGCCTTCTAATCAAATAATGTTAGCTTCAGCAAAACGTGTGAAAGCACTGATTCTCGAAGAGATAGCTTTGGACAATATGGTGTCACCAAATGCTAGGGATTACAAAGGACTGCTAAAAGAATCAGAAGAGCTCCATCGATCTGCTTTGCAGCTTTCTCTTGATGCTTTTGGTGAAATAAACGTCCAAACTGCGAAGCATTACGGCAACTTGGGAAGGTTATATCAATCAATGACAAAATATGAAGACGCTGAAGAGATGCATCAGCGTGCAATCAAAATAAAACGCGATCTTTTGGGTGATTTCGACTATGAAGTGGGCTTGTCTATAGGTGAGTTTCAACTTGGTCGCGAATACGAATATTGTTTTCCTAGTTTTCGCTTAACGCCGTCGTCCCGTTTAATGTTCTAAGTTTAAATCGCTATTGTGGCCACATGACTAGGTTTTGAAACCAAGCGTTAGCACAGTAGACGTTTCGGACTCAGAAATAAAAAAAACTTCGCTAATTGATCGCGTTCAGTCACTACAGCGCTGCAAACTTTGGACATAAAAGATGGCAATACGAACGCAAACACGCATTCACAATTTTTCTTTCCCACAGGTCATTTAGCATCATTATACAACTACCATATGAAAAAGTACCGACAAGCTGAAGAACTCTACTTGAAAAGCATTGATATAAGTGAGTCTAGGCGCAGCATGTAAATTTTTCAGCTTTTAAGTGCTTTATTTTTAGGTCTCAAACTTTTTGGTCAAACTTATAGTGGTTTAGAATATGATTACCGAGGATTACTGCACGTCTACGAAGAGCTTCACGATAACGAAAACTTTATGAAATATTGTGATATTCTTGACGAATGGCGCATTTTACGTTCAGATGAGAAAAGAGTGAGTTAACACTTTGAAAGAACAAAAAAGTCATATTAAAACTTTTTTAGAAACCAACGTACATTGAACTGACTGAAGATGCCACAATTGAAGATGTAAAACGAAAATTTTTCGAGATGAGTTCTGAACACCAAGAGCTTTGAAAACTCTAAAGGGGACAGAGGGTGATACGGGATCTCTGGAATTAGTCTAGAAAAACGGTCTTTAGAATCAACGTGCAGACGAAGACATGTAAAATACTTTAACCATTATTTTCAACTGTTCTTTTCTTTAAGTTTTGGTAATTATGAAGAAATTTAGGAATTTGGTAAGAAGACGAGTACAAAACTTTCGATGATCACAGTTCTCTAAAGTTTCCACAAAAGAAAACATACTGCTGCAAGAATTGAGTCCCAGCTAAATAGTCTATCAAAGTAAATAATCAACTAAAGCTCTTATTAAACATTTGCGGCATCAGAATCCCGTAATTTGCTCTAATTATCATATTCCTTGAGCAAGTCACATGTATTGCAATGACTCTTAACTTAAGCAAAGAGAAGAAAGAAAACTTCGTAAAGCCGAATAAAGCATATTTTTTTTCGTATGGACATTTTATTAGTTAGATCGATAGGTTAGGTTGTTATATTTTATTTCTAACAGCTTGAATCAAAAGCAACAATTCAATTTTTTCTTCTTAAATTTAATAATGTTTACTTAAAATTTTATTAGTCGTTGCTTGATATTTTGGTGTCGTTTTATGTTTTTATATCTATTTGCAGACCTCAACAATATCTTAAACTGTAAACTGGTAGCTTTGCTACATTTTGAATTATTTGTAGTACCTGGAATTCAATAAGATCAACTCTAAGTTTCTAATTTTAGACATTTAGTTCTTAAAAAAACAAGCAACCTTCAGATTTTCAACTTTACCCATTGCAAAAATCGAGTTCAAAATATGAGTATGATTAAAAGTAAATATTTTGTTCATCGTCGTCCAATGGATGCACTATCAGCCTTACATTACGTGCCATCGCTGAAATTTGTGACGTGTGGCAGCGGGGGGATAAAGCGTGAGTCTCAATACTTTCTTAAAACTACAAGACTTGTAAAACTTGGAATTTATTACCATGTATCACTAAAGTTAATCTTGATGATGAAAGTTGTGGAATTCCCAATCAAACTTCATTAAAGTCCCTATCATGACGAGTGTCAAGATTATATCGTTTCTAACACTAGAGAAACAAAGCTGTTATATGTAAAAAGTAGCTTATTTTAAAAATTTAATACAAAATTTCATTCAAACTAAGTTCTGCATTGGAGTTTTATCTTTGGATATACACAAGTCGTTGCTCTATTAGAACGGCTACATTGTTTTTCAAAACACCATACTTAGTCTTCTATTGTTGTTAGCACTTCTAGATAGGTTTGCAACACTGCTTAAACTGCGACCTAATTTACTTTCACCTCCCTTGCTTTTCTCAAAAGCTCCGCATTTGAGGGGCGATGATCTTTTGTTAACGAAGAATCTGCTACTAGAGCACTGTTATTACTTTCGAAATTTTGACTGACTCGTTGGTGTCTCGGCAACACTTACAGTAGGTGTCTTTTTGTTCAATATATCAGAAGTAGAAGACCGACGAAGACTCATTGATATAGAGAGATATGTTGATGGGCTAGGTGATCTTGGAATGTCTGACAGATGTTCGTGGTAGTGCGGTATCAGTGCGTTGCTTGATGAAGGTGTCACAGAAGTTGTTGAAAATGGATGACGTTGCGGGCTCTTAAAAGACAATAAAAAAATGAAAATGTGTTGGAAATTTCTTAAAAAACAGCAAACCTCATTGTAAATGGATGTTTTTAAGCTAGGAGTAATTGGTGGAACTTTAGTTTTTGCAGCTGAGTCAGTTGTTTCTGAATACAAAGCTTCATCTTGTAAGTTTTCTTCATTTTTTGTAAATTTCAGCATCGCCTTTATGTTCTGATTAATTGATTTCAAGCTTAGCAAACTTAAATTTCTTTTGGTTTGAGAATTTCTTCTTTTTTGGTCTGTTACGATCTCATGGTTTATATCTCGTATTGACTCAGAAGGGTTGAAGTAAGTCGAAGACGGATTGTCGAAGGACTTATAGTTTTTTACTAAGTCCTTACTTTGATTCAGTGAAGATTTTTCAGATTTCTTGCTAGATTTTATAATTATGCTTTCTTGAGAACCAACTTCCGCTTTGTGTCACTGAATTTCACAAAAGTTTTGTTTCGATGAATCCTTCTGGCTATAGTCAGCATAACTTGCATTATCTTCTTTCGGCGACTCTAGAACTGCTCCACACATTTCAATTCCACTGATTATAGAGGGTGGTCCTTGACTGTCATTGATATGAAAAATATTGAAAAATTCGGTAGCTCATCAAGTAAACTGGAGTATTTTACCTGTAACTTGCTGATTGTCAACTGCGACTTAAAGCTAATGTCTAGAAAGATTAAAATGATCGAAAAATGTTAAAAAATGGTAAAAAGTTTTGGCTATATTTTCTGTACCGAAATTGGTGTAGGTTTAGATGGTCTGTTGTCCAATATGCTTTCGATTACTTCCATTACAGATGTGGACAGTCTTGGTATCAGTTGCAATGCTTGCAGGCTTTTTCTAAGCTGTTCGTTGGTGCATGCACTAATAAGTATACATTGCACAGTTTCATGCTTTAGGGACCAAGCAATCGAAAGCTGCGCCATAGAGCATCCCAGTTTTTCAGCAAGCAGCTCCAATTCCATAACTTTTTCGATCTCATTTCGATCCTTTAAAAAACAAAAATTTACAAAGTTTTGACAGAATAAATTGAAGGTTTACTTTTTAGAATGAATTCTATCCTAGCCTTAATGCATTATTTATTCTTTAAAATGAATTAATGAACTTGAAGCTTCATACAAAGTACAGAAGAAGTGTATAGGTAGTAGTTATCTTATCCTCTCATAGCCATAGTAAACAAATGCTGAGATTAAATTACCTCTTTGTTAATTTCATCTTCAGTCCACGAGTAGCTTTGGCTTTTGGTCTTCAGTGAATCTTTCGTGGGAAAAAGTAAACGTTCGCTATTTTCTGAAAGCATCATAGAAAGTGGGCTCCTAACAAAAAGAAGATATTAAAAATGAGTTTTTTTCTTTCACTTTTACAAGTTATCTGCACCATGTTATTAATCCAACCCCAATCTGTTTGTAGAGTTCCGGCAAATAAAGCTCCGCTTTATCGCGGCAAAACATATGATACTGAAAAAATAAAAATCAAATTTAGGACTTGAACTAAATATTTGTACCTCTGATTGTTCTACGATTGGCGTGACACAATTAAATTGTCGGCAGTTACTATACGCTTCCATAATCTAGAGAAAAAAAATTAGTGTATATATTTCAGGGAGAAGACTTGAAAAAGTTTACCTCGGTGTGACTTGAAAAAGAATTTTGTTTAATTTCGGAGCTTTGATATTCCACATATTCAAGGTTACCGGTAATCAATATCATCGGTTATTTTTGATAGTCATTTATTCCTGACCCATTACAAGTTTTCTTACCTCCATTTAGCGGTACCCCAGTACAAACACCATCCTTCATTAATAACGTAATTAATTGCTCTGATCAACTCTTAAATTAATATTTTAAAATAGTTAGATCATTAGCCGTTCTGTCCTCAAGAAGGCATACCTACCTTCACTTGGGCACATTTCGTCTTTTTTATGGAACAAAACGATGTCTATATAGTCGATTTGAAGACGCTCTAGACTAGATTTGATACTTTCAATAATTTTTTTGCGAGAAATTCCACGTTCTTCAGATTTAGGGGTCCAGTATATTTTAGTTACGACGACGTAACTAGCTCTCTTCCAAGCATACTTTTTTATAATCTTGCCTAGTTCAACTTCCGCCCTTATACCTGAATGAGCTTCTGACAAATCAAATAAATTGATTCCGCTGTCAAAAGCTAATTTGATTAGCGATTCTCCTTGTTCGCGAGAAACAGTGGGCGAAAAAATGGACCATGTGCCAAGACCGAGATTAGATACTCTCAGCCCACTTTTTCCCAAATTTTTATACCGCAAGCCAGGTGAGACGCAAAGGCGTATTGAGTTGCTACTAGGTGTGTGACCTGTTTTAACAAATTATAATAAGTTTATGTGTAAAATATTAATCGTGATAGTTCTTTTTACCATAATCAGTACGTGACCGTCCGGAAAATTCTTTCATACAGTCAAGAGAAGCGATTGGACATCTAAAAGTGTTAACGGCGATAAATTTATGCTCGACACAACTTAAGCAAATCGTCTTCACCTGTATAATGTTAATGCACTTTTCTCTGCTTCTACTGAGTCATTGTTATTGTTTTCATTTGTAGGAACGTTACAAATCGTCAATGACATTTCAGAATAAACTTGTAGAACAGATATAGAAGGAAATTCAAAATTTAACTCAGTTTAATAGAAACGTATTTGATACGAAGAGATTCTTGATGAATTTATTCCGAAGTTATTACTTCTGAAGTGCTGCCGATAGTTTATTCACTATGTCCGTAGAACTGATAGACATTTGACAACAACCCGAAAAAATTTCACCAGGTTATCAAACGCAACCTTTAAGTAAAACAAATGTACATTTATAAATTTCAAATTTTTTACTATTTACTCCCTCGAATTTTTCTTGCCTTTCTTCAGCGTTCCAGCGAATGAATCAAACATTGGACAAGGTCCAAACAAAGTTTAGAATTTACCAAAAACATTTGATTTTGTATTGAAACATTGATTTTTCACTAGGCCGACAACTCCAATGTGTTGCTTTGACGAGAAAACTGAATCAACGAGAGAAAAAGTTCACGAAATGTCTGAAGTATTAAAACGGGTTTCAGGTTTCTGATGCCATGCGCATTAAAAAAAACTTTACTGAAAATCTAGCTTTGTTGACATTTTCTTGGCTTGCTGTAATTATACTTTAATAGTTCAAATGACTAGGCACCAAGTAATAGATAACACAATGAATATAAAATAAGGTTCTAAGAAGTAAGGTCACATAACTGTTTATCAAAAAATGCATGAACGATGAATCAAAATTTAATTCCTTTTTACATATAGTAATTTTTATTCCAAGTTTTCAAAAGATATTCGTCATATTGTATAAACACTGAAATATTTAACTACCTACACAGTGTATTTTTTGCAAGCAACGTTTAGTGCAGTTCCACAAAGTAAAAGGAAATTTCCTTCTTAAGAAAATTGTCGAAACTTCTTTATTTACATAAGCATTTCTAGCTTGATACAGATTCCAATTTCAAAACTTTGTGGAATGTGAATGATGACTTCAGAACGATGGGACTTGTCCAGGTGGCGAATCTATGTCTTGATAACTTCTCGTTGGTCTTTGGGAATTGTTTGGCAATGAACTGACCAACACAAAGTCGCCACCGCGATCAATAATTTCTTTGTGCAGGAGTAAAAGTGTGAATGGACGAGCCACTAAATTAAATATCGCGAAAACTATGGACCATACTGATGCGGCATGACCAAAATAAGAAATTATGATAACGAAGTCAAAAAAGATTGAAGAAAAGTTTATTGCAGCAGCCTGAAAAATAGCAAATAACTTGTTGAAAGAACAATTTGTTTAATTATTTTGCATTTTACTTACGGTGGAGATGGCATCGACCGAGTCACGCATTGAAATAGCCCAAAAAAGTGAAACCATGAAAAGAAGGTTGTAAAACATGTAGGCGTGAGGCAGATGTTCGCTGAGCATTGCGTTAACAAGTAATGTAAAATGTACAAATGCTATGACCTGAAACATTAAACAATAATTTATTGGTTGCACGAAATCTTTCCAAATTGGTGATAACAAATTATATTTTTCTAAGTGACCTTTACCGCTTTTAGTGAAATTTGACTTACTCGGATTCGGATGAAAGGAGTGTTGACTGCGGACTGCAGGTCCATCGTTGATATGTTTTTTGATTGTCAAAGAATACCAACAGAGCCTCAAATCTTGATTTATTATTTTGTTATGGTGCTAATGTTACTTCGTTTAGCTTTTAGCCTTTTCAATCGTATTAGCTAGTCTTGTTTGTAAATTCAGTCAAATAAAATACATTTAGCTCAACCTTTTTAAAATCTTGCGATGTGTGTTTTTGCAAATAGTATTTAAAAATAGTATAAAGTAATATACTTTACGTTCTAGTATTTGCAGAACATTTGAACGTTTCAAAAAGTGGTCTACAACTACGAATCGTTCTGTGTTAAATCAGAATTTTCTGAAATATTGTAAATTTTATATAGCTTCCAGATCGTCAAATGACAACGCGCTACTTAACAGAGTTGTTTTCTTTGCTGCGTAACTCACACAGCTATCGTGACAAATTTTCGGTAATAGTCGGCAGAAATTTCTCTTTGACAAAGTTATCATACTTTTTTTTGTTTTAAGGAAGGTGAAGACAAGGAAAAGTTGCTGAAAAGTAAACATTCTGGATCGGATGATGATTTCGAACTAGACGAAGGAAGTGTCTTGCCAGCATGGTATGAAAAAGTCGAAGACATCAGATATGCAAACTCCAAAGTTGAACGAAAAATGGGAGAACTCGAAGTCTTGCATAGAAGGCTAGCGCTGAGACCTGACTTTGTCGATAGAAGTGAAGACGAAATTCAAATGGAACAACTAGGAACAGAGATTTCTAAGCTGATAGGCATAACACACAAAAACATCTTGATAGTGAAGTCTTATCAATTCGCGTCGAAGTCAGCACTAGAATGCAAACTCATCGAAAATGTGGTCAGAAGTTTAATAACAATTCTTCAAGACCAAACTGCAACTTTTAGAAACGAGCAAAATAGTTATTTGAAGCAGATAAACTCACTACAGGAATATACAAACGACGTTTTTGACTCGATGAACTTCAACACTGGTGGAGAACAAACAAACAAAACTTCAGTTGAATCGTTCGATAACTTCTTGAAAATAAATTCTTCAAAATCAGGCAATGCCAGCCAACTGGAGGACATTGAGAATGAAGAAAAACTTTTGGATGAACATTTTGAAATGAGACCCAACATAAAAACTGACCAACGGCAGCTTCTGCAGTACGAAAAGGACAACACAAAAATGGTTGACGCCAGAGAAAAAGAAGTATTAGGAATCGTAAAATCGGTCGTCGATCTAAATCAAGTTTTTAAAGAGCTCTCACAGTTGATTGAAGATCAAGGATCTATTTTGGACAGGATTGATTTCAACGTAGAGGCTACACAAATGAATGTCAGTGAAGCTTATAAGCAACTTCGATCCGCGGATCGATATCAACGCGCTAATAGAAAAATGTATTGCATATTTATCCTTAGCTGTGCCACACTTTTTATGTTGGTTATTTTAATTATAACTAAATTCTAATGGTTTCAATGTTGACGAAAATATTTATGACTAGAAAAAAAATAAAAAAAACAAATCATGTATTGTACCAAACAAGTAGAGTTATCACTGACGTCATGCTCTGGAAAACATTTACATAGCATATAAATCGACCTAAAAAAAGCTTTGTTCTGCCTCTGAAATCGGCTCTGACGTCACTTAGAAAATATTCTAGCGAAAATCGCTCGGGTTTCTCACCAATACATCGAGAGCAGCGACCGAATCAGCACGAACATCACTTTCAGTATTCAGGCCCAGCAAGAAAACTTGGTGTGTGAATTTTTTACTCAATTCGTATCCAACAAAGTTTAGTGACAGAAGTGCTGTGGAAAATAAGACTTTGTTAAATATTTCTACTAATCAGCTTTATTAAATGAAAACAAAAAAGAAGATTCCTAAACACGGATATATATATATTCTAAACACGGATAATTTGCGCAGAGTCTAAAGTGTTTTACGTCGGAAAATTTCAGTGAATTTTAAAGGTCGTGATGAAAAAATAATTTTCAAGGTCTTTGGAACGAATTTTCTTTGCAAAACGGTTGTTTTTTCTTTCGGAGCCAAAATATTGAACTCATTCTGAAACATGAATACTTGACAAGTTTGATTAAGGGATAATATATAAATTTTGAATTAAAAAGAAAGTGTTAATTGACTTTGAAAATAGAAAAGCGTCGCTCTCACTAAATAAAAGGTCATCGCGGACGATCTCGTGTAGCTCTTTTTTTCTCTCTCTACGTTGAAAATCGGAACATCCCCAGTTATTGAATAATAGCGAAAATTATGAACTCATAAAGTTATTATTCAACTTTATATAAAAGACTTACAAAAAATATCAGTTAAGTATCAGCTGAAAAGTTTAACCAGTAATAGAATTAAAATACAGTTCAACTTTATATCATCAACACGAGTGTCAAACAAACAAAAAATCCTTTCTGCTGCTAAAATTCAAAGTATGCAGTAAGGCATCGAACTGATTGGTTGTGTTTAGGTGAGTTGAAATATTTTTCAGATTCAGTGCTTCCTTTTGCCTTTCTACGTTGAACATTGTAAGTTTAATTTTTCACAGCAAAAAGCTTATTTTGACGCAATCGCTTGGAACTACAGTAGCCTTTGAATCTATAAGCATAGTTTCATTTCTGCAAAGAAGTGCAAGGTGCGCCAAATAAAAGCAGAGTGTTCTCAGTGAAACCAAAAATGTAGAGCAGTGCAGCACAAACATTGGAAAATTTCTTCTTAACGTTGAAAATAGTGGACACTTTAGCAATGACCATTGTTAAGTAGGAACTTTATGATACTATATAACTCTTAAAAGTTTTATGTCACGTGAAATTTTTTCAACCAAATCTTCTGTCGGGTATATGTGTGTGGAATACTCTCAAAACATTCAAGCACTTCTGATCTAGATATCAGGCGCATGGATGGCTGCGAATAAATTGAGGAAACATAAATTTTTTTCACCTTGATTTTATTCAAACATCTCTTAAAAATTACTTGGGGTGTGTTACGTTAACCGATGTCCTACGTAGATCGCTTTAAAACTCCTTTAACAAACGCAAAATAATACTGAAAACTTTATATCATCAAGTTTTCAGTTCATATTTAAATTGATAAAATTGCAATTTAAAATTGCTACGAGACTCTCAAAACATTACATAAAAGGTGATGGTTTTTCTCATACAATTTTACTCAGATATTGAATCAAACACAACCCATGACAGATAAAATTGTCAAAATGTAGTGCCTTTTTATTTGACCCAATTTCTTGCGAAGCTTGTGGATGGTTCTCCTGGCCCACAAACGAACTGAAACTTCGTGCAATGTTTGCTTACAAACACTAGCACGCGAAACATGAAAATGTGAGTGAATTAAGGCAAAGAGAAAATGTAATTTTTCAGTTTCAAACGAAAACAATCATTTTCATCCAAATTCAAACACATAAACTCAAACTTTACAGTTATATTTTTTGATAGTTGTGTTCAACTACGTCCTTTATGCAAGCAAGTATTCATTGAGGTTGTTGTTGGCTGGATGAAATGCCCCAACTGCAAACTTCGTTGTGCTAGACAGACACAGCCTTAACTAGTGTGTGTGTGTGTGTGTATGTGTTTTAAATTCTTGATTAGCACTATCCCTTAAGCTTTTTCATTCTAAAAGTTTAAACATGATTATTTTCTAAATTCATTGTTTACGTGTCATTCAAACCTAATAATACTGATTCCAATCTTATAATGCGTGCATGAGATTGTGAAACTTATGTAAATCGTTTAGCTGGATTTTTTTTACTAAATAACAAGAAAAAATATCGATCCAAATTTTAGGAAAAATAAAACCTCAACATACGGCAAACTCTTGAATCTATACATTCGAAAATTTTCAATCACATCGATTAGGGTAAAACAAATGTAGAGAACATTCTTGAATTAGATTTTTTGTATATAAATAAAGAAGAAAAATCAATAATATCTGGGCTAATATGAATACAATTTGCACTTGAGCCGACCATACAACCAGTTACGGCTTATATGATGTTGATGCTTTCTTTTGAGAATCATTGTGAAAACTCTTTCTACAAAATAAACCTAGTTAGGTGGTGATATGTAATAGAGTTTTCAATCTCGAACGATGTCGTTCCATTTGTAAATATTGGCTGTGGCGAGGTTTCCAACATGCTTTCGAGAAACTTGATGACGTCAATCGTTAGTTAGTATGCGAATGTATATGGAAGCTTAAAAAACAATCTGCGATTGAAGCAGATAAAGTTGTATTGGTTGTGAAGGTTGTCGTTGCATATTATGGCCTTTAAGATTCTCTCTCGTTTTAAATGGAGAAATAATGAGAGCTTTCCACGAAAGTTTCAGCAGATCATATTTTTTTTATTTCACAACAAGGTTCTATGTACGTTTGACTTTCAATCTATTCAAACGAGAAAAAAATAAAGTTTTATCGATAAAATCTCTAGTTTCAAAAACTATACTGAAATTGAACTGTTACTGTGCGATATTTTTACTTTGCTGGCTCATAAATCATGGCATGGAATATCAATAACGTTTGAGAATTAAAAACGTCATTGTACAAAGGCAGGAGCACTACTGAATATGTAAAATTTGATTCATCAATGTTTATATGTTTTTTACTTCAGATGACAGAAACATCTAGAGTGACCAGAAAACATTGATGTGTCCAGTGTTGTATTGAGAGAGTGCAAAAACTTGATAACTGCAAACTCAGACTGCAAATTTTGAAACAAACGATAATTATGCACATCGAGGTTCAAGTCGCTTTGAACTTTGTCATTTCGTACCTCTACAATAAACTTCCTCGACGTCGTGTCAACATTTTTGGAGAAGAGTTGGAGAAGGCCCTTAAGCATAAGTTTCAAGGTCACTGGTATCCCGAAAAACCTTTTAAAGTGAGTTTAAATATTTGACACATCTGAATACGACAAATTTGGTCAAACAAGAGGACGTTATTTTGATTAACTATACGCACAAAAATGGACTGAAAAATTGTAATTTTTGAATATAAGTTTTTTGCTGTCGTTTACAACAAAAAAATGGTCACAACAGCAAATTTCGCCAGTAAAAAACTTAAATGAAATCTTATGCAAAATGTATTTTCCCGTTCAAAATAAAATCAACACTTTTCTTGGATCTTTTTAGGGCTCTGCCTTTAGATGTCTAAAGACTGGTGAACCAACTGACGTTGTTCTGGAATTTGCTGCAAGAGAAAGTGGTGTGCCCATTTGCGACATACTAGAAAATTTGCCAGCAGAACTATCAGTTTGGGTTGATCCTGGCGAGGTTTCTTATCGCATTGGGGAAAAGGGCACCGTTAAGGTAAATTTTTGTACTGTTATTCAAACAAAACCTTCAATGTTTGTCTGTACTCTTATTAGATACTGTACTCAGAACAAAGACAAGAATCATCAGACGACAGTAATGCAGATCGAGAGGTTACTTCTACATTCAATCCAGAAGCGCAATGTTTTCGACCTATCGAAATTATCAGTTCATCATTTAGTGGACTATCGTTAAGTCCAAAAAGCTCACCAAATGATTTGTCACCCACCTCATCGACAAGTCCAATGTTGAAGAGTAACAGTCCATCCAACAGTACTAAAACATTCCTTGCGCGGCAACAGGAACCAGTTCTTTTCACAACAGCAGCGTTTGCAAAAACGAAATTTGGGAGCACAAAGATGAAAAACAATTCTAAACGTACTAACAGGTAATATTCCTAATGTTTTGACAGAAAATTCTTAGTATACGTTCAATTTAGTCGTGGCGTGTGAAAAATGTTGATGTTTCACATAAATAATTTCTAAGAAGAAAAAGTCAAGAAAATTCTGGTTTTGAGATCATAAAACTATCGTTGTGTTCAAAATGTTTACGTTCAAAATCTTAATTTTAATATATTTCTAGGATGTCTCCAACTGAATTTTCAAACTACATTAAGCAGCGTCAGCAATTGCAACAGCATAACAACTATCATCACCAACCAAGCCACCACCAAAATATGTACGGTCTCAGTGTATCTCCTGCACGTTCGATGTCTCCCAATCCTGTTGCGCTTCAAATTTCATCAAACGAAACGTTTGCTTTTCCCTTAAGCGGCTTCAATTTGAACAACATGCATCAATCGTTTGGAAGTCCGCGAAACATGTTTGATGGTTTAAATAGTGGAAGTTATAATCAGTACAATACTGTTTCCGATGGAACAAATGACGCTTTCATTTTAGCAGCCGGTAAATGCTCCTCCATAATGGATCAACAGCCGAATTTTTGTAAAATCTCGTCTCAGCAAATGCCCGTAAACTCACAAACAACATTGCAGGCAACTCAGCTCAACAGCACTGTTTCAAAAAACAGCAACAATGACTCAAATTCTTCCAACGGCTTAAACCCACAGTCACAACTTCAAGACAGTAAACTTTTGGATGGAATAAGCTCGTTTTACAGCAGTTCTAGTGCATCCTATCAACATCTTTTAGTCGCTAATTAAAAATCAAATCTTATCGTATCAAATTTTCATTGAATGAACGTTGAAAATGCACAGAATTTAGAAAAAAAATAATACTGTTGACGTTAAACCTTCAAAACAGAAACAGAAAAGCTTGTGGTCGCTAATTAAGATGATAAAAGTTATATTGAAACCTGTAAAGATATAGTGGAGACATGTCCAAGGAAGGTAATTGATCGCATAAACAATTGTATGTATTTAGAAAAGTTGAAAGCAGTTGAAGCTTTTTCCCTTTTCAAGTACTTCTCGAAGGTGCACAGGATTCTGTGCAAATCTTTCTAACCTTAAGTAATTCTCAAAAAAACCACTGTGTTGATATCAACTTTTTGATGTGATAAGTGACATCAGAAGAGATTAAACTATAAATTGACTAAAAACATTTATTTCAAAGAACTTTATAATTCTTAGAAAAATCGAGTTTTTATTTTCTAAGTCCAAATAATTGCAGACATTGAAAAAATACAGAAGAAAAAATCGTAGTGTAAGAACAGTTTTTTTACTATTTTTGATAAAAGTGAGAATTAGCTCGTAATTTTTTTTTCCTGTCTAGTGAAATTTAAGAGTTGATTGGGTGAATGCAAAAACGATTAATTTTGACATTTCAATCAAAAAATTATGACTAGTAAAATTTTTATTTTATTCATAATTTCGCAGGAATTTGTTCCAACACTTAGGCACCTAGGTTAGATAACACAATAAATATATTGAAAAGTAAAGTTCTACTGTTTATCAAAAAATACATGAATCAAAAATTAATCAGCAGTTACATAACTGGTTACCTATCGAAGGAAGCTGTAGACTTTATTAATTGGAGTAAAATAACAAAAAATCAATAAACATTTTAGAAAAATAGTTGTAAATTTTAATAAAAAAAATCTTGAAACCAAGAGATAAATTATTATTCATTTCAAGGATAAGGAATATTTCAATTTTTGAACGGTTTATTTTTTTACTTCATATGTCTTAAAACTATTGCAGCTTATGCTAGAATCTCGATCGCAAAAATGGATTTTATTAGAAACAAGAAAGTTATTATTTGATCAAAATGAAAAGTCGAAGAACCGATATTTTACTAAAATTTGTAACATATAGTCATTAGTAAAATGTAGTTTTTACTAGAAAAAAAGTAGTTTTCTATGAAATCACTAAGGTGATGATAAATAATAAAATGTTGGCATCAAACGCTCTGAAAGTTCTATGCATAGATGACATCACAATAAGTTTCGGTTACTTTACCAAAATTAAGAATTTGCCTACTTAATTTTTGTTGATGAAAGTTGTTGTATATGAATTATAAACAAAATCGTACTTTTTAAGCCACAATTTTCATTGCTTTCAGTCCTTGTTTATACCAACCATTAACAGCATTTAATTTTTTTGCACCTGACGAGCTAAAAGTTTTGCTGAAGAATTAACAAAAAACATAAGAATCACAGGTTTAAAAAATATAATGCTCTGATTTATACCAAGCAAAACGCGATTTCACTGCTACTGAAAACTAAAGTTCATAAGAGTGAGGTTAAGAATTGCGTTTGCAAAAAGTTGAAATAACTTTTGGAACTATTTTCAGATTTTTTTAAGTTGATTTTCAAACTATTTAGCAACGATAAACTAAATATTTCTTTTTAATTTTTAGTCATCATAGTTATAATGTTCGATACCTAGATACAAAAGAACGAGAGACTCTGTCATAAAAATAAGCTGAAATTCACAACACTAATTACGTGTGTCGAGTAATCTAAACTAAATGATGTTACAAGTTTTTTAGAACAAAGTTCGACAAGAGTAATACTTCGAAAAAGATGGATTGCTATATTTTTTGTTAATCTGTTGACGTTTGAAAAATCGCACACCTATGTTAGGTTTTTAACTTTCAACCTCCACTTCAAACCACATTGATCTCTAAAATCTTACGAGCAAACACCTTTAGTGCGACGAAATAATTTTTTACTACATATGGATGAGAACATTTTAAAAGGGCCACTCTATCTCATCGGTTTTGTGATTTGAATGATACGCGAAAATACGCGAAGAAAATTTTAACAAACGAAACCGAATAAGCATATGAATTGAAAGCTGATTATTTCCATAGTTAGAACTTTTTGTGATGATCGCCCGCAAAGTCGCCCTCCGTGCGAGAAAAAGTGGGGCGACTTTCATTCAAACTGCGCTTGTCAGTTAAAAGAGTGGCCCTTTCAAATTTCCTCGTACATATGATAAACCATAATAACTAAAGTATCAAATTTCCAGCAAATATCTATTTGGAAACTTAGATTTTATTAGATACATGAATTAAATTTCAAATATGAAATATAGAGCTCACTAATGCATATTTTTGTATAATAAATCAAATGTGAAACGAAAACTTTGGAAAAAGTGTTGCGTAGATTTACTTTGATTTTTCAAAATAAATATATTGGTACTTAGAGTTTTTTTCGAATTTGCATCCCAATCCTTCTAGTGGAATATTTCAGTTTGGATTGGTTTTTCTTAACTTTCATTAAAGTACTTTTATACACTTTCGAATATTTCAGGCGCTTATTTACGGAACGTGTTTTGAATTAAAACCAAATAAGTGTATCGGGAAAAGACATTTCTTTATTATTTCCGGCAACGTGTAATACTGAGCAGTTTTTAGCAATTGTATTTTCAAGTCTATCGAAATAGATTTTTAATCAATCGTCGCCCCCGTCTTCGTGCAAAACGAAACATGATCGGATAGAATCGTCGCAGTTCTCATAAGGCTTTAACTCCGGTAAATCAAAATTTTCTTTCTTTGAGCAAATACAGCGAACTGATGTTTTTGTATCTTTGTTAAAAAGCTGGATAGGAAAGCCAACCCAGTCTCGATTGACGCCACCAGATTGCTATAATAAAATCCTTGACATAACAAGAAATTTTATTCTAATTGTAGCTCACGTTTGTACACCAGAAGCGAGTGCTTCCAGTTTCAACTTTGTATTCCATGTTGCATGAGGGGAACTCTGTATTGAATTGAGTTTCTTCTTGCTGCTGTTTTGCACCTATTTTTTCGAGTTATGTCAAAATCAACTCAAAACAGAACTATTTGAAACTAACAGAAATTCTCACCAAATTGGATTTTACGGTCGATTTGCCGTAAGTATTCTGTTGGTTCACCAGTATGATCGTAGAACCTGAAAAAAAAATTGTTTATAAAGCAGTTCAATAGCTGAAAAATCCTTTAAAAACAAACTCACCGACCAATCATTTTTCCTTTTAAATCGTAGTTCTCCAAGTAAAAATCTTTCCATTTTTTCAATGACAGCAGCTCGCTTGGGGTCATTGATAGTACATGGCTTAGCGAATCTTTAACTGATTTTGATTCAAATTCTCCTGTCACGAAGCTTCGCGAAATGTCTTTCGCTACAAATGCATGGTAGGCTTCACCTATAAAAATGTTATCGGATTTTAAGTCGCTTCATTGATCGCGTTTGGTTCTAATGACAATAACTTTCATATTCACCATACCTGGACCGTAATGCTTAAAAAAACCAATAAGTAAAATTTTGTTGTTTCTTCAAGTATAACGAGTATACTCTACCTTTGCACCTCTCGTGACATCAAACACTAATCCGAGAATAGAAAGATATAGACGGGAATCTCCTAAATAACAAAGGACTAATAGAAAAGTTCTCAGAAATTGTGTTGATGAAAATTAACTTACTAACTCCATCAAACTGACTCATTTCTTCAGTGTCAAACAGAATAAGTTCTGGTTGTTCATTTTCATACTGTTCAATATCGATAAGTTTGCTTTTTTCAACCTTTTTGCTTAAGTGCAGGTAAAAGTAAGTGCAACAAGCTATTGCCACAACAATCACCGAAAAATAAAATAAAACATTATGAACACCAAAGAAAGAACTTTGCTGTCTAATATTTGGCTCTCGCTTCATTCTAATGTTGCAAGCAACCAACTCTCACAAAACACAAAGACAAAGAATGATATAAAAGAATTGACATTGAAAATTGATACTTTTGCGGTGGATCCAATTTATTGAATCTCTAGGTTTTTGCACCAAAACTTGCTGACAATGCTGAATCGAGGGGTATACATAGTGTTCAAATATGATGTTTTAACAAAACAAACTAAGAAGCAATATTTTGTGAAAATTTTATTATCTTAATACAAACGGGACGGAATTGTTGCTTTCAAGAGATTCATAATATAATAAGATATCATGGTTGTGCCAAATTCGCTGTTAAAAACTCCATGAATTCAAAATTGAGAATAAAATGACTGCAACCGATGTAAATACCGTTGAAGCGCCACTCTAAAACAAAAAATTGCAGTTTTGTTGTCAAAATATAAGTTAAAACTTCTTACAATGACATAGTAGTTGCACCGGTCACCAAGGCAACATTCGGAGCATGACCAATCTTCATACCAAATGTGTGTGCAATACGGCATGTATTTGGATCTGATGGATTGACACTTTTTCTTGGTTGCACAGCTCTTTGACACATAGAACTGCTTTGGGGCTCCAAAATCCCAGTAGGGTGTTGAACCTGAGAACATTTAGATTTTTATTGTAAAGGCTACCGCCCTAAACAAAAAATTTACCCCATCGAATTTCTGTTTTGCAAACGTCTTCATCAGGTTCACAAGTTTTTATTGTATTGAGGCACTTTTGTGTGTTATCCGACTGATTGGAGCAAACGTAGCATTCCAGTGCTGATGCTGATGGTAAGTTAAAAAAATAAGAAACATTTATACGATTAAGTATGAAACTTGCTTACATCGTCCAACCAGGGCAGCCAAGGCAATCCATATTATTATTATTATTTGTGATTTATTCATGGTTACTCTATTCAAATTGTTGATAAAACAAAAAAACGTAAAATTTTAGCAGATCACACCCAGTTGTTGTTCTCGGGGAAAATACTACGCTTTATTTTAAACTATGTTGTTTTACTTTGGACTTGTATCATGTAAAGACTACGCCGACTACTATGTAGCTTTTATTTAATTACAAATTACATTTGCAAATGCCTTGTTTTTTCCTAAACCACAATCTGCGAAAGCTCATCAATTCAATAAAATAAGACAAATTGCTTTTCATCAAACTAGTGGACTTTTGAGTCTGAAACAATTTTATAAGATTTAATCTCGGTCAGTGCGGTGCCGAGTTCATTTTCCAGTTTTTTTTTCTATTTTGTGTTAGTCAGTCGCAAACTTGATAAAGAGCTGAACTTATTGTTTTCTCTTCAAATAATTTTTTTATTACGTATATTCATTAAAGTGGCTCGGAGTAAAGTTGAAAAACATTTAAGAGCTCTGAAAAATCCAGTGACCAAACAAAAAGTTTGATTAAAAATGGCCAACTTAAGTAAATTAACGCAAAGGAATGAGTTTATTTGTGCGTCAGGAATTGCGGCGGCTGGGATTCTTTTGCTGATTTCAAAATATTCCAGAGACAAAAGGTATATTCCAATCCTTCTTCAAAGCAAAAGATAAAACAGCCGGTTTTATACCAGTTTTTTTTTCAACAAAGCTCAAGTGGAATTTGTTTTTGGCTCAAGGTCTCTACAGTGAAGACATTTTTGTGCTCAAAGTCGACTCTGCTAATTTTTCTATCAAAACTCAGACAAAAAGAGTCGAGATCTGCACTTTATGTTAAAAAACAAATTTGATTACAATGAAGACCTTAGGTCGTTTTCAGCTAAGAGAAACTGTAATAAAGCTGTAATTTGTAAAAGGAGATTGTTGGCAGAGTTTGAATGGTTTTCACAATAGCAATCAGGTTTTTGTTACCAATCATTATATTTAGGACAAGCTTAATTGGGAGCCACCCATTTTTTTGACATTTCTTGCAAATATTTAAGGCTACAGTATCAGTAGTTATTAATATGCATATATAATTCTTTTATATCGTTTAAGGAAGAGAAATTTGCGTCCCGAAGACAAAATTGAATACTTCATCAGTGAAAAAAAAGACACAAAACGAGTGAAAGCTCATGTCAACTCGAAGTTTTTCAAGCAACTCAGATTTTTGTTGGGTGAGTAAACAGAATTTGAAGTACATTTTGTGAAGATGAACAACGATACATATGACCAGATTAACTGTCTACAGGGGCCAAGTGATTTTTTTTTCAAAACTTCGGCAGAACACTCTTCACTTAAGTAAGAATAATATCGCGTGTCGTTATCATTAGCATCTCCGTTTTAAAGCATGGATCTGAACGAACGCACAGTTTTTATTGAACAGTTTAAGTATCAAAGTCCAAAATCCAAACCCATTTTTTAGGAGAATTTTTCAGACTCTTTAAGTACTTGTTATCTTATCACAAAGTTCAGTAGAGATTATCAAAAAATGATATCGCCAAAACTAAAGTTTTATACATGCTTCGGCTTAAACTTTGCGAAATAACGTTGCTTGTGTCATTGCCATGGAAATTAAGTTCACAAGTCAATTTTTTCTTCGTTTTTAGAAAAAGTTTTGTATCTTTTGTGACAAAACTCTTACAAAAAACATGAGAAAATTAACTTGATTTAACATTTAGGTTTCTTGTTGTGGGTTCCTATGCAATAACTGAATTTTTTGATGGACTGATAGAAACAGAGTTAGATAGAAAAAGTTAACCAAGTTATGAAGAAATGAATATTCCATTTATTTTAATAGTAAACTTCGTGTCAGCTGTTGACCTTTACAGAAATAAAACTTATTTTTTACAGGAATAATTGTTCCAAACAAATGGAGTGCAGAAACTGGTCTATTGATTGGAATTGCTGGATCATTGATCCTTCGGAGCATTTCAGATATATGGATGATTCAGGTTTGTACAAAAATTATTCTTTGAAGATCACTGTGGTTTATCTTGCTTTTTTTTATAGAATGCAACTATAATCGAAAGTTCTATAATCACAATGAATCGCCCGAAGTTCAAGACTGCTCTTTGGAAATTTTTAGCGGCAATGCCAGCGGTTTGTAAAACACCATTTTAAAGTGAATACTAAAATAATCAGCTAATTGCAGATTGCAGTCGTAAATAATGTCTTAAAGTGGTCTATTGGGGAACTAAAAATAAGATTCCGTACAAACTTGTCGAAGTATCTGTTTGATGAGTACCTAAAGTGAGGTTTCAATCTAGCTATGGTATCTTGAAGCATAATCACAGTTTTATTTTAGAGGCTACACGTACTACAAGATGACGAACTTGGACAACCGAATAGCTAACGCAGATCAACTATTGACAACAGACATTGACAAGTTTTGTGAAAGCGTAACTGACCTGTACTCCAATACCTGTAAGCCTATGCTAGACGTCTTCATGTGAGTATAATGAGTATATAAATAAATAAATATATTTAATAATTACTCGTGTTATTGTGATTTTCTTTCTAGCTATATCTATCGCACAACGTCTACAATAGGGGCTCAAACGCCAATGATTATCATGATGTATCTCATGTTTTCTGGTCTCATTTTAACTCACTTGAGAAGACCTACAGGAAACCTAACAATTCAAGAGCAGAAATTGGAAGGAGAGTATCGGTATGTCATAATCAACAAAATTTCTTTGGCTTTGTATAAAACATAACAACTTTGCAGCTATGTTAACTCACGTTTAATAACAAATTCTGAAGAAGTTGCGTTTTATCAAGGAAATGTTAGAGAGAAATTAACAATTCTTGCAAGCTTCAACAAACTGACCGCTCACTTAAGAAAGTTTTTGGAGGTATTGTTCATAAATTTGTTATTACCGCTTACTTTTTAAACTAAAAAATTGCAGTTTCGCGTGGGAATGGGAGTTTTAGATAATTTGGTCGCAAAATGTAAGTAGCTACATATTTAAAACAACAAATTGTTTTTACAACTGAAATTTTTTGAAACATTAGACGTTGCTACTGGAGTCGGATTCTACGCAGGTATTTTGATAGTTTGTTTTTGTTCAATTTATACGATTATATCGATTTGCAGTGTCAATTCCCTTCTTTGATACCAACAACAAATTGTTGCAAGAAAACAATGATGGTGAACGACTTAGAGTATGTGAATGAAGTTAAACTTTTTAATGAGCTTTTTCTATCTAATAAGTCGGGTTTTTAGCACTATTACACATTTGGCCGAATGTTGGTGAAACTCGCTGAAGCTATTGGACGCCTAGGTTTGAATCCCATGAAGGTTTCAATTTTTTTTGTACATTCGATTCTTTTGTTATTAGTGTTGGCTGGTAGAGAAATGTCTCGATTGGCTGGATTTACTATGCGTATGGATGAACTCATAAACGTCCTCAAAGATTTGAACAGTGGGAAATATGAACGCACAATGGTCAGCAACTCTGCCTCAGCCGATGTTGAAATTGGTGTTGGAAAAGGCATCATTTCATTCCAAGATAACATTATCAGCTTTGAAAAAGTTCCTTTGGTAACACCAAATGGAGACCTTTTGGTTCAGCAGTTGTCATTCGAAGTTCGCTCTGGAACAAACGTTCTTGTGTGTGGGCCAAATGGCTGCGGCAAAAGCAGCCTTTTTAGGATCCTTGGTGAACTATGGCCTTCTTGGGGTGGAAAAGTGGTGAAGCCTCCTAGAGGGAAACTATTCTACATTCCACAACGCCCATATATGACTCTCGGAAGTTTAAGAGATCAAATAATTTACCCGCACACTTACGAAGAGATGAAACGTCGAGGAAAATCAGATCAAGACTTGTTGAACTTTTTGGATATCGTACAATTACGGACGCTTGTACAGCAAAGAGAAAAGGGTTTAGACTCAATAGAAGATTGGATTGATGTGCTGTCCGGAGGTTTGAAAAAAAAACTTTACTTGATACTGTTATAACGATTGTTGTTCTTAAAATGTTAAGGTGAAAAACAACGAGTGGCGATGGCTAGGTTGTTTTATCATCACCCCCAGTTTGCCATACTAGATGAGTGCACATCAGCCGTGTCAGTTGATGTTGAAGGCAGCATGTATCAATATTGTCGACAAGTTGGCATAAGTATGTGAAAGAAACATAAAAATTTGTTGTATTTTTCCTATCTATTAATTCTCTTTTTCAGCTCTTTTCACAGTATCGCACCGGAAATCTTTATGGGCCCATCATGAATTCTTTCTTCGCTTTGATGGAAGAGGTAAATTTACTGCAATCACTTTGATTTTATTACGGAGAATTTTACTTTTTTCAGGTGGCTACGAGTTTGGGAAAATTGATGGCTCCAACGAAGAATTCGGATCTTAAGCCCTTAATCAAATTTCATTCGAAAAGCAGTTAAAGCAGATATGCGTGGTGCTTTAGTATATAATGGGAACGGTTTTTTGTTGACCTCAAAAGTTTTAAATAAAAAAAAAGTTTAATTTTTAATGCTTAAGAGACTGTGCAGACTTGATTCCAGTCCAAACTGGAAGCAAAAAACGACGCAAATGGTTTTTGATTTTTCGGTATGATTTGGGTTTTCACACTAGAAAATCTTACCTCGCAAGGCTGGTAATCTGAATTTATATTTTGGTTGTTGGTTTGATACTGTTTGACTAATAAACAAACTTTTTTATGAACAAAATTGATTGGATTTCAATATGAGATCGATTCTCACACAAAAAAGAGGCATTTGCATTGTATGACTGACCTTCTTTTGGTTTTACAAATCTTCGTCTTTAAAACGAGCTTAAGTGATGTTTCAACAGCTAATCCATTAACAAGATTTTTATTTTCAAAAACTCAGTAACTTTGCAACGAACCAAATTTCTTATGCTGAGCGATTCATTACTCAACGAATTCGGTTTAATTGATTTTTTTAGGAGCTTTTCACTTTCCATTTTTTTAAAATTTGCTACATAATATGTAAAGGTTGGCTAGAGTGTACCCCGTCGGGTACTTTTCTTATAGACTTGTATAAAAATTGTATACATTTATAGTAAGTTTGTACAAAATTTTTCAAATTTATTCGATTGCATATATTTATATAAATTTGTACACATTTTTTCATGTATCACGAATCTGGATATCCGAGCCATGAGACAAAATATTTGTTCAAATTTATGGTCTTTTGGAAAAACCATAAATTTGTAGAAATTTGCACAAATTTGTACAAATTTACAAAAATCAAACTTACAAATTTGTAAGAAAAGTACACCCACGGCCGTAGAGGCTGCTATTCATAAGTTGCTTTTTAAGTTGAAATTACACTGAAGCTAACATAAAAAGCGATTTTTTTGTTCAATTGCTTTAACTTTATTTTTCTAGTTTATTATTTTTACAATTTTTAAAAAGACGCTTATTTTAAAGTAGAAAATAACCGAATTTCTTCATGTCGTTTGATCTTTTTCGCAGTTTTTAAGATTAAAAAAGACAACTCAAGAATCCATTCGTTCCGTAAATATTTACAAAAAATAGTATTTACAAAAATTTCTATACTTTAAAAAAAAATTGGCGTTTACCTTTAAGTTTCCTTTAAAAAAGTTACACTCTATGCTATTTGCTACATATTTCCATTTTCAGTAAATGGATAAGATTTGACGCATTCAAGAACCATTAAACTACTTTAAGGTTTATTATGCAACTGCCAACACCACAGTCAACTGATATCCAGCAGATTGAAAAGATTCTTGTTTTATTTATTGAATAATTGAGCAGAGATTCGATCTAGGTATTGACTCGTATTGAGAATGAAATTATTAAGTGGCTGATGAATTTTCGCGCTTAAATTGTAAATTCGGGGATCCATTGTTTTTGTAGTTAAGAGAAGAAAAACAAACTTTTAACGTATTTGTAAGACATTATTGTTGGTTAGATGCGGAAGTTCTTTCATTGGAGGTCATTTTAAATTAGAGAAGTGATGAGTCTAGCCTTGAAATTCACGACTCTTTCACTGGTTTGTGCGATTCGCTAAAAATAAATGATTTATTATAAGCTCATAAAAAATTGTTCAAAATACTCACGAGAATTAAATCTTGAATTAAATTTGACAAACCCCGATTTGCAAGGACAAAAAGTCTTGTAACCGGCCCGGGAATGCCTTCGGTGTATCCATCTCCTTTCCCAACATCTGTATCAGCTCCGTTGTGGGATTCATCAGTTTGTTCAGTGCCACTGCTTCCACTGACCAGCTGAAAATAAGTTCATCAATCAACATCAGAACAGTGTTCTCAAAATTTTTAGGTTCTGATTTTAACATTTAATAGTGATAATCAATGATTGTCACTTTAGATGCAGTCAAAATTTGTTGAAATTGTGCAAATAGCTTGTCAAAATTTCGCCAATGCACAAATAAACTTACACCCGAAGCAAAACTCTTCTTAAAAATTAAGATTTTTTTTTGTTGAAAAGATGTTAGAAAATTGAAAACACGTACATCTAAACTGAAAAATTTCCAGCGTTCTAATAAACAATGAGCCTAGAGGCAGTCGGCAACAATTTTTCTTGCAACATGTGACATAGGCAGTGATCATGATTTTACAAACAAATTTTACCAGACTGAAATCGCCATTTCGTGTTGATCTTGCTACACCAGAGTCAGTTAGATGAATATCATCATTAGATGCAACATCAGTTTCGGAATAAAAATTTTTGATGGCGGAATCAAGCGATTCTGTTCCAGCAACTACTCGGAACAAGCTTCCTGCACCACGAGCAACTCTGTCTGTTGTGTGCTGAATGTTTTATAATAAAATTCTTGTAAACGATTTGTTTTAGGCGCATCGAGTTTTATGATAAATCAATTCAATAACATAAATGAAGCTGTTATGGTTGCAAATGTTGAAGCAGACAAAATGAATGTTATTAAAAATTTGATGCTTTTAAGAAGCACATGTTAAAATACGTTGATTTTTTATTATTTAAGAATTGGCTTAATTTCAAATAAGGCGGTTGTTTAAAGGCATACTCACTCGAATTATATCAAATAAGAAGTTTCCTGAACCGCCTGAACTGCCTGAACCACCTAACTGGTCACTGGCTGAAGAAGCTCCAAAATTTAAGAATCTATTCGGATTCATGATTATTAAGACACAATAAAACTTTTTTAATCATAACTACATACCTTTTACCACGGTTCTCATCGTCTTCAAGGCTGTCAAGCGTTAATTCATCAATGGAAGACGATTGTTCTTCTGTCTTTTTACTTTCTGCTTTCTCAGATGATTGTGCTTCTTGATCATTGTTAAGTTTGTTATTCTGACTGTTATTTTGAATATTAGTTTCACGTGCAACACGAATGGTCTCAAGGATTGTGTCAGAAGCAATACTTCTTGATTCTAACAAGTTTTCATCTTCAGCTCGCACCTTAGTTGATCATAAATGTACGTGTACCATTGATGACCCCAAAATGTTTTGTCAGGAAATGTGACAAACGTGTGCCAAAGAGAGTTGTAGAACAGAGTTGAAAGGAAAGTAAAAAAAAGTAAAAATAAGTTAGTAGAAAACTCGTGAAAGAACGCTAGTACATGGGTAAAATAAAACTTTAAATGACTGTGGCGTGAACTTCAAGTTTTTAACAGATACACTAAAAGTTGAAGAAGTGGAAAAATTACGACCAGTTTAGATAAAATTTTACATTGATAATTTAGGAAGCAATTTCCTCTAATATATGTATCAGCATGTTGATTTGAAACGTAATAAGAATATCTTAGAGTCACCCACTTAATGTTCAACTACACAGAAGAACAAGGATTATTTATGAAAGGTTAGAAACGAGACAAGTTTTAAGATACTACTTGTGAATCTTCATCAAGCCAACGATGAGCTACTAGACAAAGCTTCACTCATCGAAGACACGTCGTCAAATGATTCGAGAAGATTGATGCGTGATGTTGAAGGGTCTTCAGAACTATCGGGAAACATTGGAAGATTCAGTCGAACTTTTCCTTTCTCTTTAGCTTCATTAACAACGGTGTCATTAACATCATCATCAAAATCGTCAAAATCGTCATCACTTCTCTGACTGCTTGCAGTTGAAGTACCACCGCCTCCTAGACCACCACTTTGTAATAAAATCGGTCCCAGTGTTTGAACAGCAAATTGTATCAGCATCTGAATTTTTTGTTCTACCAGCTGTATGCAGCCAAATCATATATGTCAAAATATTATTGTCTTAAAATTAAGATAAAGCCAAAACTGCCGCACATAGCTTTTGAATTTAGGTTCTGTTGTTGTATTTATTATTTTTAAAAACCCATTGTGAAGGTCCAATTTAAAAATGTTGGAACTTGGTTTTCATATAATTTTTAAAAAAATCATTACAACCGTCCATTTGATTAGGTAAAATACTTTGCACATAATGGACTAGTAGACATTAACCTAAACTCATGACTATTGGTTTATTTTACGTGAAAAATAGTTTTGGTCTAAAAAATGATGACAATAATAGACCGTGGTCATAAAACTCATAAATTTCAAGTTAGAAAGTAAAAGTTTTATCTTTGAAAGAATCAAAGTCGTACAGGTACTAAATAAGACGCATCTTCATGTCTAGTTATTTCTGAGTAAAAAATGAGCTGAACATGTGACGTGTTGTTAATTAACTCGTGAGTCGTGAACAAAAGGTACATGAAATCCCTATTCTTCATCATTTTTTTCTTGAACTTAATTTATAGCTTCATTGGCATTGACTACAAACAACAGTGAACCATAATTCTTTGAAATGAGGCACCTTCAAATGTTTGCAGTTAAAGGAGTAGATCTTTTCTTAAAAAAGATCTTAAAACTGTTCAACTACTTACTTTTGATAATTGTGGAAACAGTTCTCGCAGAATTCCAATAGTTCTCTTGTTTCTTTCATTTAACGACCCGTCTGACTCAGCAAAAGTTAATATGTCCAGTTCCTAGAAAATTCAAAAAGATTAGTCAAGAATCAATGATCTTTTCCGTTGTTAACATTGCGTTCGAATTTATTGTATTTTCAGTAATTGGCCTTGGTGAACAAGTGATTAAATTATTAACGTGTTGAGTAATTTTGAGTTTCGGAATCGACCCTCTTTCTCGAAAACCAGCAAGGCCTTTTACAATGCGCAACTGACGCGTGGGAAAAACTGCAAGATTGGCGGAATAGTTACACATTGAATAAATGCTTAAGCATTCACCTAGAGGATTTTCCAGTCAGAAGAAAATACTTGAACAAGTTTGGCCAATATTTTGATAATTGTTTATTTCGTTTTACACCTTTTTTGTAGGTTTTTGATTGTCGTGTGTTTATTTCTATTATCAAAAAATCTGCTTGTAAAGAAAGTTCTTTTCAATAGCGAGAGGTTGTTACTGTTGTTGTTGAAATTTGTGTTTAAAATCTGTCAAAAACTTAATCGTGAATTTATAAAGGGTCAGCCAGATATTAAACACAAATTTCAACAACAACAGCAACAACCTCTCAGTATTGAAAAGAACTTTCTTTACATGCAGATTTCTTGAATATAGAAATAAAAACACGATAAGTTCGGTCCCTCATTAAATTAACAAAAGTCCTAATAAAAGTGTAAATTTTAAGTTTATGGACGCTATAGGGATAAGAAAAAAGTGAATTGTTATTTACTTGGTACTGAAATATTACATAAAATACATTTCACCGCCCGGAAAGCCCCTGAGAGCTCATCAAATGGGTAAAAAATCTGCTGTTAATTTAATGGGGGACCAACCCTAATCAAAAATCTATCAGAACAATTTTTTAATTAAAAAAATGGCAATAATTTTTCTTCAGTTTAAAAAAATAACTACCCAGCACTACCACGAGTCTAATTGCGCCAGAAATATTTAAACGTTGGCGTTTGTCATCATAGAAGGCCCATTGAATTAAAACATAAAAGTAAGTGACATGACACGAACAAAAACCATAAGCAATCCACCAAAAAGTTACGTAAGAGAAAGTAAAGGTTTTCTTTACTTTCTTTATTTATTTCATTTGCATTTTGTGTACTTGTGTGTGAATTAAAAGCTCGAACAGATCATTTTAATTCCACTAAGCCTTAGTAATAACGACTTTGACACAAGATGTGTTCGTTAATTGTTTGATTGTTTTACGGGGATCATCTAGCATCTTCTGCCGAAAGAACTTTAAACAAAAACGCTGTTCAAAAGCAGAAGCGCTAAGTAAATGCTGATTTCTGATCAAACGCACAATTATCACATTTATGTTAAGTAAACAAAAAATGTTTTTGAACAGATAACAGCAACTTTTTTATATTGTTTAATTATCAACTTACCTTTCCATTGAGTGGAATTGTTACTAAATCGATTGACTCTTCTGCTTTTGGGACTGGTACAGCCATAGCTTCCAGACAGAGCATAACTCCTATCACAATTTGTGAAAATTTCATTTTGATATTTCGTTGAAAAGCTCACTTTACGACTGCGAAGCTGTAACAGAGAGTTCAAAATTTTTGAGCAAGAACCTTGATCATTATCTATTTATTAACACAGAGTGTGTAGATATGGAAGCTTTTAACAACGTTCTTTGGTTTTGATTTCAACTACTGATCATATGACCTTGAGACGTAAGTGTTAAACCTCGTATTTTTAGATTAATTATTAATAACAATCACTCTTGAAAATTCTGATTTACAAATGTGTGTAGAGTCTACGTATTGCAAGTGACCGGAGCACTTTTTAAATTGCGAGGCAAAAACTTGACCACCTTGTGCAAGTGGAATATCTGGTTTTTTCTTTGTCGTATGCAACAACTTTAATTTTTTGTATCAAGTCTGTTCCAATTTAATTTCATGAAAACTTGAAATTACAATTCAAAGGCCGTCGATATTATTGGCGATACATATGTCCACCCATCTTCAGACGTGACGTTTAAATAGTTCTTTAGCTTCCACTCTAATTTGAACATTAAAATACATTGTTCGCCGGGAAAAATCTTCAAACGTGAGTTACGCAAACAGTAGTGAGGTAATGACTATATTGAAACCGCAGTACAAAGTCTCACATAAAAGTCTGAAACAATGATGAGCAGCAAGTACGAGTACGAGACGCAAGAAAACAAAATTTTGAGATGTAGCCTTTACTTAAAAACAAATCAAAAGAGATGTTTATGTTTTTTGCTAAGCTGCTTACTAGTGAAAAGAGTTGAAACAACCTTGTAAGATCGTTTTGCGACATTTTTCAAGAAAGTCATGATCTCTTACATGTTTGTGTGTGCGCTTATTATGCAATTGCAATTTTTTTTCTGATTTCCGAGCCGAGCCAAAAGAAAAAGTTCAATGAAATTATAAAAAGGTAAGTGTCCAAGTTTAAAAGGAAAAATTTCACTTTTTCTTAAAAACTTCAAATAATTTTTTGACACTTTCGTTGAGCTAAAAGGTATAATTACGTCTATGCGACAATTTTAGTTCAAAATTTGTTTTATCAAACTTTTTATTTTGGGCTACTACCTATGTAAACCTTAATTGACTCTTTGTAAATGTTAAAGTCTGATCCGGAGGGTAAACTGCCTATTTTACAACTTCTTGCGCGCACCACCACTGAATCTTAAATGAACTGAGAACCAGTAAAATATTTTGCACGTTGCTGCTCAAAGCCGTAGATGCTTGTTTGTGTACGCTAACAACTGTAGTATTTCATAATCTTAACATTCAGTGTTTCTCTGCTACGGCAATGTGTTTCTGTTTTACAAACGTATTTGTAAAATGGAAGGAGTAAAACTGCGCTGTTCCAAGTATGCTTTTAATAAAACCAAAAGTAATGATGAGCCAAAAAGGAACATTGACATAAGTTTCGTATCAAGATTTTAAAGTTCAGTACAAATGGGTTTTCCGAATGGTAAAAACAACGCTGGAAAGATGTAGAAGCTGTGTAAATTTGAAAACGGCGTTTGACCCGTTTCATAGTAGTAAATAATCGTGTTTATTGTCGTATTTTTATGCTAATGTTATAGAATATTTGAAAGTTTTTTGGGTTTTTGCGTCAGTCTGAGACGACTTTAAACAATATTTTTCTGAAGTAGATTTTGTTGGGGAAGAGTGTTGTTTTTCAAGAAAAATATAATGCAAGAATGTCTTGCTGAACCGATCTCGTTCGTGCTGAAATAAGCAGGAATTAGATTTCGTTGTTTGTTACTAGTTTCATAAAGAAATAATGCGTGTCAGTAAAGATGATGAAAATTTGCAATCCCGAAAATAAGGTTCAACAATTTATTTCAATGTCAAATAAGTTTTCATATATTTTTTAAATAGATCATATTATGTTTTTTCTTATTATCTCCTCAATTTTAAATATTCACACAGATATAATTTCTAAGCTTTAACTCATGAAATTAAATATTTTGTTTTGACATCGTCAAAAATGTATGATAACTATGATTTACTTCACGTTTGTGACTAATTCAAGTATTTATTGACTTTCAAATAATGTATTCAAAGAAAGATAAAGTTCTTCTATTTGAGTTTCTCATCCAAAAAATGCAGTGAAATGTCAATAAAATACGCCTCTCAACTACTGGATAAATTAGTTTGAGTTCCAAGAAATTTATTTGAACATACATTGAGACGGAGGGTTTAGTTCCAAACAAATTATTGAATATTTCACACCAACTTTATCAGTCGGAAGATGCAACTTTTCCGTATTTTCAGCTTTAGATGTTTTGATGCTGATAAATTACAAAAAATGCATTTGCTTAATAAATTTAACAGCAAGTGGAGTAGTTATTGATAAGAGTTTCATATGTGTCCGCAGTGATTTAAATAAAACGCGAGACTAATAAATTCTACTTCAACCGAAGAGAGTTTAAAATAAGTAGCATCAATTTTAAGACATATGTACTTCACCGACATATCCATCAATAAATTTCAATATCATCTTTAGTAATTTAAAATCACTCAATGTATATTTATATATCAGTATTATATTCAAAGCTGTGCAATAAAGAATCGAACTGCAAGTTGCTTCTGCTTACAATTGTATCATTTTGAACAATTCAGTTCAATTGTTTTCTAAGTAAACGGCTACTTTCATTGTTAGTTATTTGCTTCAAATACTTCACCTCTTAATTTTCGTCTAGATTCTTGCACATGCTAGCATCTTGGTTGCAAGCTACTGCTACAACAATATTTAATACTTGCCGGTTAGTTTTTTGCCAAACTACGACATATCTCTTCCATCTAGAGATACAACTAAATAAGCAACCGAAAACATTATTAATCAAGAAAAAAATCTTCATTATATCTTCAGAATGCGACGAAATTAACTAATTTCGTAAAAGTTTTTGGAGCGTTTAATGCAACCAGATATTTTAATTTGAATCTGATTCAGAGTCGCTGTGTGCCATTGGTGTTGCTACAACTGGTTCTTCTCGAATGGTTTGAGGTTTCACTGTGGTTGCTGCCAAGTAAGCATTTTGTGATTCTCCCATAGTATGCTCGATGCCAACTCTGCAAATAAAAACAATGATGCGTGAGATAAATAAAAATTGAGAAACTTTCAACAATTACCTGTATTCATGTCTCGCTAGATATCTCACGTATTTTTCCGGAGGCTCGTCGCTATCAGACTCTTGCACACTGATTGATCTCACAGTCGTATGAGAAACCTGTGTAGCAGGCATAGTAAATTCTATGTACGCAAATGGCGCAAGCTGATCGGGTATCTGATCAAAACTTGTAAGCGCCAGCCGACAGATCAGTTGGTGAGTTGTGTAAGCACCTAACAAAATATGATTTTTATGAGTTGGATGAGAAAATTTTAAAAGAGCCACTCTATCTCATCGGTTTTGCGATTTGAATGACAGTCCTCTGGTATATGGCGCATGGCCTCGTCACAAAATACGCGAAGAAAATTTTAACTAAAGAAACCGAATAAGCATATGAATTGAAATCTGATTATTTCCATAGTTAGTATTTTTTTTGAAGATCGGCGCCGGGTCGGGTCACTGATTACTTTGCCAGACTAAAAGTGGAGCGACTTTCATTCAAACTGCGCTTGTCAGTTAAAAGAGCGGCCTTTCAAAAATTTCTCGTACAGTTATTTCTATATCTAAAGTTTCCTTTCTTACCTTGACCTTCTTTTGGTAAACGAGGGCATCTCCAAACAATCGCACGGTGATGATGCTCATACTTTGCTTGACCCGATGTGACTTCAATCAAAGATTCTTGCAAAGTTTCAACAGTACCCAAAAACCGTTCTATTCCTTTTATTTTACCGGTTCTACGATGGGTCGATTTCACTGATCCATATCGGAAATGTTTTTCAACGCGGAATAAATAAATCCAGCATTCAGGAATAGGAAACCTTATAGCCACATCTTCACATGGTATCTGACCAAGTTTTCTAGAAGTGAACCCAGGAACAAGGACATCTGCCCTGAGCTGAACCTTGTTGCCCGTGACCACCCATGCAGCTTTGAGCTGAAGCGGCAACTCTCGATTTTTTGGAGGTCTGACTCTGAATCTCATGAGTTCAATGTAACATGCGTCTGGAGGTTTAAATTTTATTGTTCGAGTTCTCTCGTATTGATCTTGTTGAACGCACGAATGAAACTCTACCCCTTCAAGACGAATCCATTCTTCAGTTGCCACTGGGATAATGTCATGTCGTCCAACAACTTCTTTTCCCTGTCGCCATAAGTCATTAACTCCAAGTTCGATGTCTGGCATTCCAGATAAAAACCCAAGAAAAAAAAGACGTACTCGCGCTATTTGCTTTTCGATATGGCCCTCGGCGTTTTGTTCGACGTATATTTCGTCGACTGCGGTCACTTGCACTTCTTCCATTTTGTAAGTTAATGCTCGATCTCGATGAACGTTCAACTTAAATAATGACTCTTCAATGCACATTGAGAATTGCTTAAGATCCTCAAAGTTCATTGATCCCAATTTAAAAAGTTGTGAAATTTGTGGCGCATGTTCAACTGGCAGTCCAAGCTTTTTCAAATCGCTGCCGAACTCTTTGACTCCTTGATAATCACCGTCGATAGCATACTTAGCAAACATGCTCAATTTAGTTGTAATTCGCTCTGCTTTCGTAACTTGCCCAGGTCGTACACCTGGCCTTTCCTTGTAAAACACGTACTGGAGTTTAATGGTGAATATTTTTCCAAAATTATCAAACTGTTGAGCAGCGATTTCTGATATCGAATAACAACCTTGTAAGGGAAGTTCTTGAAATGGCTCTTTATCAGTGTCTTTGTTTAATAGCTGCACCACTGGATTGTCTCCCTGGAACACGATTCGAACAAATACTTTTTTCCAAAATCTTTGCCCAGTGATTTTCTTTTTGTTGGGTTGCCTGAGCTGCATTTCCCAGCCAGGACCTTGATAGAAAATACGAGGGAAGTCTTCGAGTGGCTGTGATACATCTTCATCAAAAAGTGGTGTCCCAGGTCCAGAGTCTTGAGAAGTTCTCCGCTCGAAAGTGTCTTAAACAGAAAAGTTGTCATGTTTTCAACTGACACTGTAAAACATCAAACTTACCAGATTCGTTGTTGGTTTCCGGTAATACAGTTTCAAATGGATTCACTTTTGGTGACAAATCTAAAAGCATTTGTTTTTGTAGTTTTTAAACTGAAAATATACTTGTTCAATAGCAACTACCTTCTGAGAACGCAGATCCTGAAAATGGTGATTTCTGTGGTGGTGGACCCAGAATTGGGCCCACGGATGAACATTCAGTCTCTGTAGTTTTTGGTCTTATAACTACACTGAAATCTTTTCCATCATCTGTACCAACGGAAATACGGCGATTCATGTATGGCGTGCTGTCTGGAACAACGGGTGGGTCCCAACTATCAAACCCGTCATCATTTGCAAAACAGTTTTCATTTCCAACAGAATTTTCGCAAACTGCATCAGATTCTCCCCATGCATCAATCGTAGTCGCTTCTTCTAACGTCAGTCCATCTGCAAAAGCATTTCCAATGGGCTTCGTTTGTGATTTACTTTCAAATTTAGCTGAAAAGTCGTCGAATTCATCACTCTTGAATATTTCAGGAACGAGCGATTGATGAACAGTAGATAAAACAGAAGATCCCCTAGGTGGAGGGGGTGGTGCTGGTTTTGCTTGCAAAGATGGCAAAGCCCCTCCAAATATCGGTGCTAGCTCTGGCTGTGCTACAATCGGGTCTGGCGTTGTTGGTCTTTGGTGTTGGAACTCTGAACTCTTTTGCTGCAAGAATTGTAGCTGTTGAAGCTGCTCAGGGGGTGTCAATGTTCTTGATAGACTCGTAGTTTCATCATCGTTGGAATTGTGAATTGTTACGGTGAAAGAAGGCTCGGTTAAATTAACGTCTTCTTCTTCTTTATCTTGGTAAGAATTAGTTTCAATTTCGGGTTTTGAAATATCATCCTCCATTTCTACGTCATCAGAAACTGCTTCGGTACTTGAAACAATTAACAAACCTTGAGCTTTAATCAGTGAATTTTCAGAGGATGTTAACTCATCTGTTAATTGTTGCATGGGTTGTGTTAATGTATTGTTGACCACGTCCACTTTTTTATCAAATGATGGGACAACAGATACAGGGGCATCTGATTGGCTCCGATTTTGTATTGAGAAGTCAATGTCTTCGCTTAATAAATCGGGTTTGCTTGTTTTTTGGTTTGATTGAGTAGGAGCAGCAAAGAGACTGAGAATGTCTTCTTTAGATTTTGGAGCTGGTGGTTTAGGTGGTAGCTTTTTTTGTTGACCTGTGCCAAAGAAGTTGAACAAATCTTCTTCTTGTGGTTGTGACGCAGCTTCCGTGTTTGTATATTCTGCAGCAGTTGTCACTGGCGAAGTTTTAGAGGGATTTGTTGGTCTAGGCGGCAAGGGTCTAGGTGGTGGTGGTCGTGATGGCTTAATGTCAGCAATTGCATTTCTTTCAAAAGAGATGTTGAAATTTTCAGTTTCATCTAAGAGCTCGGCCACGTCTGGAGTTGGTGACGGTGAATGCAAGTCACGCAATGACACAGGACTTGGAGTTCTAGTTACAGGAAGTTTCCCCAGCAGGTTGGTGCTGGTCTGATCAAGATGATCTGTCAGATTCGTAATAAGTTGTTGGGTGACTTGTGAAGGTGGGTTGGGTCTTGGTGGCTTATTGATCTTTAACTCATCTTCACTAACGTCGTTTATATTAGTTTCCATGTTGGAATCGGAAGGTTGCTGAAGACTATCGTATTCGTTTATGGTAGTTCCAAAAAAACTCATCGTTACATCAACTTGAACCTCATCGTCTTCAACTAAAAACAAACTGGCACCCGTAGGCTCCACATCACAGTGGTCACTTGTTTCATTCAAAGCGAAAGGGTTGCTAGATGAAAATGGATTCTCACTTGAGAAATCGCAATCTTCAGTATCGTCTTCCACCAAGAACGGATTGGAAAAATCTTCAAACGTCGTGACAGCTGAGCTGACTTCTTCATCCATGAACAAGAAGGGATTTGCCATGATTTTAAATATTTAAATCGATTGTAGTTAAACTTGTTGGTTTCACGACCTGTGAGTCGACTGCTTGATGGTAGATTTTAAATTCTGTTTACGTCACTTTATCTTCCTTTAGCAATTCAAGATCGATGCTTTCATGATTGATGCACTAAAAAGAAATATTTGTTACGCATTTTTAGCATAAAATAATTTGATCGAGAGATTTTAAGTGAACTAACTGCTACTATCATGCAAACTTGAAATATTTTCATTTAGAAAAAAAAGGAGATGCCAATGTCTTAATTTATCAGAAAACTTTCGTAAGCCCGATGTTGTCACTGTTGATATAATAGAATTAGTGATTGCATATACTCATCATGCTTGTGCAAGGATTTGAAAGAATATCGAGTAATTCTTTGATTTTTCATTTCACGATTCTAACATTGGGTTAATAATAGCAACTCACAATCTGTGCTAGTTTCGATTCTCGAAACGAATGCTTATTTTTATCAACGCTTTTAATTTGATAATAATATTAATTTTTTCACTCGCTTCTTTCGAAACTCAACTTCTTAGTGAAAAATCAATAACTTGGAATAAAGCAGCAAAAAATAATCAATATTCCATTCCATATGAAACACGTTGCCATCATTTGGACAGCTGGAACGAATGTTTTGATTTGGAATTTATTGTCGGTAAAAATTGTTTTCTACTTTTAACACGTTTTAGTTAGGATTTTAGAATTTACAAAAAAGTTAACGACTCGGAAAGTACTACAAAAATGGTTTTTGCTTTGAAAGTTTATAATTTAATAAATTGGCACCCCTAACTTTAATCTTTTATTTTTGACATCACAGACAAAAATGAATATCTTCATGACGCTTGCGCATTCCACACATTATTCGAATGCAGTGTAACGACGAACCCTGTTATTGACAAAAAAGTTCTAGTTTTCTCGTTTCATGAATCAAAATGTTATCTGCTAAAATTCATAAAACACTTAATGAATAGAAATTTTAACTGCTGAAGTTGACAAAAATTAAACAATTTATTCAAGTACAGATTTAAAAAGAATTACAAAATCATCAGACTCTTCCTATTGAGAATTTTATTTTTCAATGAGGCTGTTTAATGGGTTTAGGTCAAAAAAATCATATTTGCGTGACCAAATAATCGTAAAAACTCTTTTTTGAAATTTGCCCTTAAAAACTGTATTGTTCAGTTTAAGTTACCCTTAATTAATTTGGTTTCTAATCGAACACATCAATTTCTTTAAGGTGAATTACTGAAATGGAGCTGGTCTTACCTGTTATGATCACCCCACTTTTTTTAAGAATCGACTTTTTTATTAAAATAGCTTAAAGGTCTTGATTTTTTCTTGGATTCCGATACTTCATTTATTCAACAGATTAGATATCCATACAGAACGTCAAATTGCATGTTGTCATCACAGTCATTTTTCAGAATCATTAATCAGTGGCAACTGATTTAACGTTTGTTTCAATTTCGTAAATTTGTTGGAAAGCTTTTTTTCAAAAAAGCTTTCATTGAAAGCTTATGGACTTTAGCGGTAAATATAGCTTTACGTGTTTTCAAAATAAGATTGAATTTTTAAGCACAATCAAGCAATCGTAGAATGATGATGCATTTGTATGCTTCAACTTAACGCAAAGCGAGCTTCGAATTACTAACAGATGTGATAAATTACCCTTTCCAAGGCACCTGCGCATTGTGTTTTCCACCAAAAACAAAGCAAAAATTCTTTTTTTTTTGTATTCGAACTTAATCTGTGGAATAAACTGACAAGGAAGTACAAAATATTGATTCAATATCAATCTTCAAACGTAGCCTCAGATATGAATTTATTTTTGTAGTGTTCTACCAAGACCTAGCAGTTCTCAAGAACCAATTTTCCATCTGTCCATTTCTCCGCTATTGATTAACCTTTGACAACTTTGGACAAGCTAGGGAATTAAAATAATTGCGAATCACATCATGTGATTAGCTCTGCAGCAAGTTTGCAGTTGAAATTTTTTCATCACACCAAAAATCTGAAGAAATCAAATTAAAGTTCTGTTTTTCACACAATAATCAATTTAATATAATAGAACACGCGTTTGATCCAAGCAACCTCACGTCTACGATCGAATCTGAATTAATTTTCTTTCGCATTGAAGCAGTAAATTAATTCTCTTTTGTGCGTCTCTGAGAGTCTTCATTATAAATTCATGTTTTTTATTTCTTCATTATCACCATCATTTGTTATTTCTTTGTTAGATCTTATTAAAAAAAATTTGAGTCATGTGTATGTAGAAATGCTGAAAAAGGTATCACTTCAATAATATCTTATCAACTTACTTTTTGAAGCCGGCTATAGTTGTTGCTGTCAACCCAAAGTGTGTCTCGGGCTTCTTGAGACGATTACGCGAAGCAAACCAGCAGATTCATTGCTAAGTTAAAGACTTCCTGCGATGGTCCCCAGATGCTGATCTTGTAATTATTGTCTTTGAGTGGTACGGCTGCTTTTTTAAGGATCGAAGTGATGGTTTTTGTCACGTCCGTTCGTTAATTACCAGCGTCAAATTATATTCTTTGATAAGATTTAAGTACTTTAAAGTGTTATTATTTTTTCTTGCAGTATTTATTTTTAAATCACCGACGATTAAATTACTGTTATCTTTATTACTGTTTTTCTAAGAAATCGTCAAAATATCAAGCTAAATGTTGTTCAAGAAAATCTTTAATTTTTTCTTTTGGGGATTTATAAACCACTGCATAGAATCCTTTCAGCATACTTTCGTTTATTTTTATTGCAAGAAATCACGTTTTACTTTTAAAAATACTACACTTAATTTAATGTTTTCTTCTACATACATTGCCACACCCCCAGTATGATGGGAATTTGAATTAAATTTCACGTAATTATAGCCTTTAATTTTCGATTCAAATTATAGTCATGAATTAAAATTTCCCCCGACTTTAGACACTTACAACTTTATAACCACTTTATGAATTTTTCTTAGTTCTAGATCAATATGACCGGAAACTAACATAAATTCATCGAGCTGAGGGCGTGTTGAGCGTTGCCTTTTTGACTGTACCTGGAGCCAGTAGAACAGACAGTCAGGCACATTCGGACACGTACGGCAGGCACGACCTCAGCACATAGATCTGATTGATGGTCAGCCTAAACGTATTCGGCGATCCGATATCAAGGTGATCAACTGAAGTCGGACTTGAATCTGCGTCGTATGTGAGTAGAAGAAGTTTTCATTCTGGCTGCGCACCAGCGAAATCGGAGGCTCGTCAACAGCGGGATTCGCATTCGTTTTCAGTTGCTTCGCGTGGTTGCAATATCACATCGTCACTTGGTGTGCTAACATTGCAAAACTGATGGAAAGATGTCAACAATTTGTGGATCAGCCGAAGACTCTCGATAACACTTCTGTTGGACCATAGCCATCTTATACTAGCCTGGACACGGACAAATGTCGACGTACCAATGCCGATTCCGCATGGGCCGTGCGGGAATAAAAAAATAAAAGCAAAAAATTCGTTAAGAAATGTTAGTTCCGCTTAAGAATAATTCCAAAGTCGCATTTTAATTTTTTTTGCCGCTTTGGAATTATGCCCAAGCGGCATTTTTTTTTTAAAAAAAAGGCCGGATGGGCATTTCTTCATTTTCCACATGTTTCATTTTCTATGTTCAGCTAAAAAGAAAATAAATTTCTCTGGGATCGATCCAGCGATCTCCTCTAGACATAATAATCACATCTCTTGTAACTAGACCACCGACAGTCATACATTAAGATAAATCTTACTGACACAATATCTAATAAAAGTATCAAAACGACTTCAAAACCATTAAACTGTTCCTTCAGGCAAAGAAGCCATTTTTTATCAACCTGAAAGAAAATATAAAAATCATGAAGACAAATTCATGATTTTAAATTTTATTTTTTGATTCAAGTTACAAAGAAAACAACAAAGGATGCAAAATTAAAAAAAATATAAAGATGAAATTACTCACAAGCAAAGGATGAAAAGCTGCTGGAAAAGTGTTAAGCCGACTATCGAGATGTTTTCCGGTTTCAACTCCGGCCAATTTTTATGTAGATATGATCAACTGAAGCCGGACTTGAATCTGCGTCGTATGTGTGTAGAAGAAGTTTTCATTTTGGTTGCGCATCAGCGAAATCGGAGGCTCGTCAACAGCGGGATTCGCATTTGTTAACAGTGCTTCGCGTGGTTGCAATATCACGTCGTCACTTGGTGCGAGCCAACATAGCGCAACTACTGGAAAGAAGTCAACAATATGTGGATCAGCTGAAGACTCACGATGACACTTCTGTTGGACAAGAAAGCTTAGACTAACTTTTTGCTTACGAATTTCTCGTTGTGGAAGCAGAGCAGGGAGGTCAGTCTCTTTTTGTCTTTTTTTGTTAGCAAGAGCTTCACTGATGACAAGCGGTTTTTATGTTCGCTGATGACGAGCGAAAGTCGCTTGACGCCGCGATGATGGAAGTTCCATGGCGATTTCATAGGAGACCTTGATAATTTTCGGCGGGTGATTCATCTGACGGGCCTTTTGTGTCAGGCGAATCTTGGACCACTGGATGTATAGCGACAGATCCCTGAAAATCTGAATGTGATCCCACTTGACAGAATTTTGCTGACATTTGTTGTTTGCCTCGTCGTTCTGGTGTAGCAAATCAAATGTATTAGACGTGAGACCTGAGATTATTGCGCAGCCTGAAGATTTTGTCATTTACCATCGAAGATTTAGCCGAAGTTTGTCGGCTTGACTCAAAAAATTATTACCTCCTGTTACATCGAATTTGATTTTTTTTAAATCATTTCGCTTTTTTTATATAATTCGCTTTGGTTTTGACTTTTTCACGAAACTTTTCGACAAGAAACTCGCATTGAAGCGTTGCAATTTCTCTCTATGTAACTTAAGTAAGGTTTTAAGCTGAATGAGATCAAAAGAACGCAATGGGGGAGGGGTCCAGGGCGGATTTCGGCAGGTTGGAAAGCTGGATCCCGGGTTCGAGCCTCATGAAGATCCA
>JPYR01000587.1:23068-35612 GCA_000775305.1 Belgica antarctica | reverse complement strand
TAACATTATTTTCTAAACTTCTCTGACATGGAATATTTCATTCGTATAGCCAATTTTTTCTTCATGACCATCGATTTTTGTGAAGCTATTTGCCGTCAACTGGAACTGATCATCAAAATTCATGAATGAGTGAATGAATATAGTCCATTGGGGGGTGTGAAACCCTTTTTCAAACGAATTTTATTAGAAGACCGAAGAAAATATTGGACTTCTGTCTAGCGAGATGACAAAATGAGATTGTTTCGTTGCAGATGTTTACACCAGAGTTCATTTGCTTACATTCCAATTCGGAACATTCCTTAGCATATAGAGCTTCAATGCACCAAAGAAGACCATTTATACGACTATTCAATCATCAACTTCTTTTAACTCAAACACTTCGTCAGTGTAGAACATTTTAGAAAAAACTTTTTGAAATCTTTTGCTCGTGGCTTTGCTTTGAGTCGCTTTGAGCTTGTACAATCCCTAGAATCAAAATTATAATAAGAAACCATTCAAAATTTAACAAATTCACCTTCTGATATGGACACTTCGTGTCGTCAGCTTTAAACTTAAATTTGTGTTCATTCATTGCGAAAGAAAATTCTGATTTTTGTTTTTGTTTTCTCAACTGGCAGAGACAAAGTCTTGCACCCAGAAAGGTTCTCATCGAGCTGGAAGATTTGAGTTCAACATGCAATTGGAAATATATTGTCAATGTAAGTTTCTGTGATGAATAAAGTCCCATCCAAGATTTACACTTAGTGACGGGATTTTCTTCAAAGTCCAAATTTTTATTGCACCCATTTGTGAGTTTTATTGGATGTTTCGACTGACATGTTGACAATATTTTTATTAAAATCATGTTGATACTAAATTGAACAAACTTCTTTGAGCTTAGAAACCTGAGGTTATGTAAATCAGTACAAGTACAATTGAATTAATCATTAAACAAATCTGAACTGGATTATGTTCAAAGTATACAAAGACTTTCCGTAGAATTGTGGATTTTTTAATGTTTTTTTAATTATGCTGGCTTAAAATTTTCTTGAACGAAATTATCTCAAACAATCTAATCGATTTCAAAATTCACCGACATTGTAACGTGATAATAAATGTGTCAACACGTCTACCTAATCAAAAACAGATTTAAAATAGGTAATAGCACTAGGCTTATCAATGAGTTCATTGACAAGTCAAATAAATTTCAAATTAGTGTTCCAACTCGTTGCATTGGTGCTGTGGCAAAAACATTAAATTCAGTTATTAAACTTTTACAAGCTTTTAACTAAACTTTTTTACTTAAATTGATCGTCTTTAAAAAAACTCAATAAATTGAAATGAAGTGACTGAACTAACGCACAATAAACACGGCTTGCAATCATAAACTACAGAGTAGCAAATTTTTTAAAATGAATCATAAATAATCTGTAGCATGGACACGACAGGATAAAACGTCTCAGATTACGTCCATTAAAGCGAATTTCTGTCGTGAAACTGAAAACTTACTACATTTAGATATAGCTTAATGAACCTTCTTAGTCGATGATCAAGACGGATTGAGTGAGTTGCCAAGTCACAGACTCCTTTACAGCTCAAAAGTGTTAGCAAGCTAATTACAAAACTTTGTTATGTCTCGTGTTTCAGAGTCAGCGTAGCTCATGCAAAGTCGCGAAAAAATTAAGACGAGAAAAAACTTTTTCTTTCAAACCTTAATAATATCACATGTTTTACAGCGCAAGGGAAACATAAGAATCGTGCCGCGTCAAAAACCTGACGGTGCGATGAAAACACAGCGTCTTTACAGCATTTTAAAGAGAACTCATCAATGGCTTTTATTCGAATCTAATGAGATGCAGGCTTTCAGATAGACGAGTGAAAATTTAACATGAGAAAAGTGTTTCCAAGTCTTTTATGAGAATTTCGTGGAATTTGATGGCATTTACGAGGTGTTTGCGTGAGCTGATTGTGTAAGTAACGTTAAACGAACGAAATCAAAGTGAATTATGGTGACAATGAGTTGTAAACTGACCACTTTTATGTGCTTTAAGGTGAACTGATTTAGTCGTTAAAGTCGATGGAAAAAGATTGATGGAAAGTTTAGGCAATTTTTCAAGGGAACAAACTGATGAATTTACAGGTTTTTGCTTACTTAAGGTGTAAATTTCAAAATAAGCGCAATATTCGTCAAATTATCAATACCTAATGTCAGAAGCTTGACTTTCCTTGAATTTTTCTGCATACAAGAGAAAGTATTTTTTGAAAAATAGTGTCAAAAAGACTCAATTTTGTAAAAATGTACGCTGATAATCATTAGTTTGACTTGTAAACCTTAAACACTAGAGTTACTAATGCATGTTTGTAGTCAACAAAATTTTTGAACACATTGATTTTTAAAGCTTTCTTCAAATTTCTTGAAGCTTTTTTTCTTCAGTATGCTACCTTAGTCCAAGAAAATACCACAATTGTGCATTCCATAACGTTTCCAACATGAAAACATGAATTGAATTTAGCCGCCTTTTTACCGACACTTCGTGTTTTGATCGCGATAAAATCATCAAACGTCCGTGTCTATGATTCACGCCGCTAAGCATGAACATAGCTTGAGAACTTTGATTTTCACACCGTTTTCTCAATTGAACGATTATTAGATATCGAGTTCTTACAATGAACCATAAAACGCACTTCAAGCGCCTTTCAAGAGAGAATCATTAATATTTATTTGACGAGCGCGAACTGGAAGACAAAAAAGTGACTGGAATACATTTTAAAGAACCTAATCACGTTCAGCGTAGCTGGAGCTTTAAAATGCGACTTTTACGAGTGCCTTGAAAGCACCCATTAGATGTAAAGTAAAGTATCGGTAAGTCATAAAAAGGCACTCAGGGGTTCGTGATAAAAATTACTATATTGTAGTTGCGATGTTGCAAAAGAAAGCGAGAAACAATAAAAAATTGGTTTGAAATGAATTCCTTGAACAATATGACAGTAAAAACAAAGATTTCATTTAAATGTCTTTTGAATCATCAATTTCTGCCGCTTAATGGATAAAACGACGGCGACATGGCAAATTAATTTTTCTCGCTAGCTTTTGATTGCTTCACCTACGATTCGGCGATTCAGCTCGAACATTAAAGTGAAATTCAATTGAAAATACTGCAAATCAATGTTTTTATTTGCGACTGTCGACTCGTCTGCCATAAAAAAGCTAACGCAATTGAGGTCGCGCGATAAACGAATCGATAGAAACCAGATTAGCAACCGGCAGTGTTGATTAATGATTATCATTGAAATTCACTCTTGTTGTCGGTGTCGTTTGGTCAGTATTCAAAGTCGGCAGTATTGCTGAAGATGAAAAGGAGTTTTTATAATTGCAAATGAAATTCAATTTGTCAAAGTTGTTAATAACTGACAAGTTTGAAAATAAGGTTGAAGAGATTTGTAAAATGATTAGGCAGCTAGCTACAGTCTTGTTTCCAAGAAATTTTGGATGTTTAAGATTTTTGAACAGCAGATAATCTATTCACTAGTACTTGCGGTCAATGACTTATCTAAAGAAAAGTGTGTTTTGCAAAAACTTGTGGTTAAACTAAAGGAACATCTCCACATTAACTAGAAAGTTTATTGCTTGTGTTTCTTATGAAATTATATCTTTCATAAGAGAAGTTGTGAGCATCAAAGCCACTGCCTGTCATAAAAAACCCAGACTAGAGTTAAAAATGTCAATACAAAACTAGGTCAGCTAGAACTGTGACAAATGAAACAGATAATGATCGACTTGAAAATTATTGATAAGTGGAAGCAGCGAGTTCAAATCAAACCCGTAAAACGGTGCTTTCAATGCGCTGATCTTGTATATTAATGGACTTCATAATTGAAAAATGCGAGTTACACTCTTTCATCTTGGGACTTTTTTTGGGTGACGTCACTGATAATGTAATCAAATTACGTCGTGATTTTAATGTTGATGAATTTTTGATAACATTTCCCATAACAAACGACATCGTCAACATCACTCTCAATCAGTTCCCAATATTTCATTTTCATATCGTGCCAATTATTTAATGGAACTGGTTTCTGCCGCTACACATTTTTCCATGTCTAATGCTGGAATATTGATTTTTTGTCGATCATAATTATGATGAAACATAATTATTGAACCGTGTCAAATAATGATGCTTTCAATTTCACTTACATCTTGTAATATGGAAAGAAAGAAAAGAGTCTGAGCTGTCCAGGAAATTGAAAAACGCAAATCGCTAATGTAACGATTCGACTGCAGCAGAAAAAGCTGAAAGAATGTAAGAAAGAGAGACGGCGGCGTCAATGTTAATGTAATAATAATGATTATTTTTATATTTCACTTTTTTCCCTTCTCTATAGCATATTAAAACATCATAAAACCTGATTAAGCTGCACATTTTAGCGCTGTATAATTTATTCTTAAATAAAGTGTAATTGTAACACTTGATCAATTCAAAAAGCATTCGTGGAAAGGGAGTGAGACTGAGAGTGTGCTCGAGACAAGGCTGTAACGGTTGCGATAAGATCAAAGTGTATTAAAAATATTGTTGAGATAAACGAGCGAAGGCAGCGCTTATCATGTTTAATGATGGTTAATCATAGCACCTTCTGATCCATTAAACTTAATCGAACGATGTAAATGGTCTTGATCGAAGAACGTATTACGGTAGATCAGGAAGTGAATGGGCTATTTAATGACGTGCCAGTGGCTTGGGGAGTTGAATTGTAAGCAGAAGGACTTGCAAGTAACTTTTGACATGCATGCAAGTTTACTGTGGACTTGTATGCAAGTTAACTGCTAACTTGTATAACAGTTTAGTTTTGACTTTGTTACATTTTGATGTTAACTTGGGCACAAGTTTACTGTTGACTTGTGCACAAGTTTACACTTGAATTGTTAACAGGTTTACTATGGACTTCTATACAAGTTTATTGTGGACTTCTATACAAGTTAATTGTGAAATTTTATTAACGTTTAATGTTGGCACGTGTTTTAACTTATATATCATCATTAGGTGTTTTAACTTTCTTTTTAACACAATTTTACTGACGACTTGTCTACAAGTTCACAGTTGACTTGAATAAAAACAATGATTCCTATGCAAGAGCGCTTCGTTTGTCTATTACCCAACAAAGGCTTCTAACCAACACCCTTGGACTGTTGTTCATTGGTTTCACTTTCACAAGATACATTCTTTATACTTATATTGTAAAGTGGTGCATGAAATTTTTAATGTAAGAAAATGTTTGCAGTTTATTTAAGATCAATGAACAACCAACCGTGTGTTAATCCTAGAGATTAAAGTTGTTTATCAACATCAAATTAAAGGCCAAGTTCGTTGTTCATTGGCTTTTGCAAAATTCAATCGACTTCGCATTGCAATCTTCTCCGTTTATAAAACGTCAGTAAAAAAAGAACGTGATGATGGATTGATGAGAACTGTCGACTATTGTATTCAATAATTCACCGATAGCAGCAAACGACGAGACTTCAATTGATGTTGGTGAGAAAATGTCAAGCGATTTGCATTTATTTGCTGCCATCAGCAACCACACAGACGAAGAAGATAAATTAAAAAGTTTTGTGATGAATACTGAAATAATTGTGGGATGACTGAATCGCCACACAGGCACACTCGACTGGGTACTGGCGACCGACTGCAAATAAAGTTCATTCACGGTTTTTGTGCAGCCTACGCAGTTTCACTTTTCAGGATACACTTTCATCAGAAAAGTAAATCAAAGTCGATGCGAGACTCGTTTCGCTTAATTCTCTGAGACGTTCATTTGATTACCACCCAGAAATCGCAGCGATGAAACATTTAGTTCGAATGAGTTAAAAACATAGTTTTTGTGCGCCCGCGATCAAGCCCGCTGTTGATTTATAGTGTCTGCGTTTTTGCAGAGAAAAAATTCGAAACAATAAATGAGTCTCGCGTGGTTTCTTGTGTAATGCAGAATTTTAACAACTTTGCATTCCTAAACAGGCCTAAGGCTGAACTTGGTGACAGTTTCTTGTTTAAATCGATCAGTTTTCCACCATGCAGCAATCAGCTGTTAATTTTTAATGACAAAACTGAAAAATGTTGTCAAGTGTCACACTTAATTTCACGTCAATTACTGCGCAGCCAAATCACAAGTCAAGTGTTAATTGGCCGTTAAAAAGCGGACTTAATTGATTTATAATAATGTTGACTCCCGATAGAAGTGCAAAGGCACTTGAAATCAATGATTTATAATAGCAGCGACGGCTGTGAAATTCGCATTGATTGCACTTTATAGCTTCGACGTTGGAAGGAAAAAATTCCATTGAAACTTCATGCCAAACAGTCCACTTAAAATTTCTTTCATCAACTGATCAACCATCTTGCGCATAACAGACAACGTGTTGAATGGTGTTGAAAATGTTATTAATTAAATTACAATTTTTCTTAAACACATTTTTTCGCAGCATAATTTAATCTTTATTATAATGTTGATTTAAAACTACAACGATCGATTTCGATCTAAACACTTTAAGGTAATAATCGCGGAATATGAAAAGTTAATAAGGAACATTAAGAGGCGAACAACGTACAGGCAGCATGCAGTTTGAGCATAATATATGGCATTACAAAATTCTCAGTACAGCATTTTTTGCATCATAATGTTACCCGAGAAACCAAGCGATTGAACAACAAATGATAATGCAAATTAACCTAAATTTCCTTGTTGGCTTTGAGATTTTTATCGACTTCTTTTCGTTATCTGATACGCTGTTAACGTTCTCTTTTTCGTATTGCATTCGCGAACTCGACTTTATAATAGTTTTAAATGATTTATAAACTATCAGAACTTCGCTACTACATATGCGATCAGGTTACAAATGAAAATAAAGACTGCAAGTTTATGGGCTTAATAACATCGGTTCGCGAATAATAAATCATCGGTAATCAGAAGGCAAAATCACAAATTTATGTACTCGTGTTGAGAAGCTTTTTTTTCTTTATCAATTTGCTTTGATGATGTTAGTGTTTAAAAAGACAGAGAATGGTCCAGTGTTTGACCTCAAAGATACATAAAAGAATTGTAAAGACGTACATAACCTCAAAAGTGATGGTTGCCTTTCGTTTAAGCGTATTTTAGCTGAGTGCATTCTTTAGTATTAGCGAGAATTGCATTATGATTTGCTGGTTACAAGCTTGTTCACTGAATTTTTAAAGAAAATAACCTAAAAAGTGTACAGCTTCTTGCTTGAACTGCATTTAATATAATTCAAAATTAAACGGTGTTCTTTATGAGAGTAAGCATATGACATATTGAATATTTTTTGATTCCAGGAAATAACCAGGAATTTCTTAGATACATAACCTGAAAATTTATAAAATTTGATAAAAACTTTTGAATGTCTTTAAAGTACAATCAATGTTGATTAAGTTTTTCACCCAAAATCTTCGAGTCTATCTAACTTAAGTCAACACCAGAGGGCGCTTCACTTAATTTTTTCTTACCTCCACACTTACTGCGAAGGTTTTGCCAAGGTTTATTCACTTATTTTTGGATGTGAAGATGATTTGTGCGCTTTGGTCCATAGAAGCAAACATCAAAAGGAGATTTGATGTGCTGGAGTTAGGGTGACCCGAATTCCGGAAGCGTTTAAGATGAAAATCAAAAAAATTCAGGTGCTCAAAAAAAACATTCGGATTATCGGCCAATATTTGGTTGAAAATTTCTTTTCAACTTAATGAAAAATCATTAGAGAAAAAAAAAACAGAATCAAACTCACATTTAACCTGTAGTCTCATTTAAATTGGACGCTTAATTTAAATGCCAATGGAAGAATCAAAAGCGACTTCTTAGTTTCTACTGCTTTATGACCATATAAAGTGTTTTTAACTTTAAATGAATATCGAAATCCCACTTTTATAATTTAAAAGGTTTTATGCAACTTTTTAGTTCTTTTTATGGCTTTTGAGGTTTACATGACATGCTCCATTGTGGTCTGTATTGTAGCGGTGGATCGTCGCAGGTTTTCCGACGGAAAGTAGAAGCGTTTCTGCGTTGCATATGACTTAACATATTTTATAATTGTGACGAGCATGAAGAACATCATGATGAAGAACATGAGACATAAAATGACTCGAATGGAGTTGAATTCGGCTTGCACAATGCTGCTGCCGATACCGTCGTCGATTTGCCTTTCAGCTTTCAGCTCCTGACTGATGGCGAGTTTCGACATCGACACCTGATTGTCTTTGAAGTCGGCGCTGATCTTCGACACGAGCACTTGCAGCTCCGAGATTCTATCCCAAATCTTCGTCAAATTCGCTCGGACGACTGATAACGGGCTCGCCAATTCAGTTACATTGTCACTTCTGCCTTCGTCACTCTCGTCGTCATAATGAACTATCGATGTGTGCCAGTAAGAATGCTCGGTTTTTTTGTTGTGGCAGCGAATGCCATCCACATTCATTTCATCATACACGCGGAATTTCATGAAAACATAAACGATGACGTTGGCCGAGCGCAAGTGCTTGATCATGTTGGACAAGTACGTACAGTTCCAGTCGTTATCAACGAAGCTGATCAGCGAGAATTTCGGAAAATTAATTTTCATGTTCTCGAAAGGAATTTCGGTTAAATTGTTGCCGTCGATCTTCAGATGCGAGAGTTGTTGCAGTGACGTGAAGATATTGAAATCCAGCCGCTTTAATTGATTGTAAGAAATGTCCAACTGCGACAGGTTTGTATTGTGCGCAAATGTTCCGAACGTCAACGACTCAGACGTGATATTTGTGCACTCGAGGTTCAGCTTCACCAGATCGGCCATTCGAGCGAAACTAGAAATTTTTAGGTCTCCAATCGGGTTGTAGGACAGGTCAAGGATTTCCAGCTTGGTCAGCTCGGAGAAATATGAGAAATTCGCGATAAAGTTTTGTCTCAGCTTCAACTCCAACAATTCCGTATTTCCTGCTAAGTTTATCGCATCCAGTTCATTGTACGGCGCGTTGAGAAGCTTCAAGTTCTTGTTGACTGAGATCGTCTTGAGCTTGTTGTACGGCACCCACAGTCGTTCCAGGTTCGAGTTGGAGATGTCAATCTTCTGCAGTCGATTCGACGCGAGATTCAAAATCTTCAGTCTTTTCAACTTTCCAAACACGTCGCCGTTGATGATCGCGATCTCATTCGAATCCATTCGAATTTCTGAAAGGTTTGCGTTGTTTGCGAATAAATTTTCATCGATGGCTTGGAGTTTGTTGGAGTCGAGACGAATGCTGATGAGATTCGTGAGGTCTTTAAACACCGTTTCGTCAATCGACACCAACTGATTGCCGGTTAACGTTAAATACTCCAAGCTCTCAAGGCTTGCGAAAGCGTTCGTTTCAATCTCGCTGATTTCGTTGGAACTCAAATCGAGCGTGGTGAGTGTCGTGATGGACGAGAAGACGCTGTTGGGAAGCCTTTTGAGTTTGTTGGATCGCATTCTTAGCTCCAGCAGAGCAGAAGCGTATCTAAAATTGTATTTATTCACGTCTTCCAATCCGCAAGCGTTTGCTTGAACCTTCTTCAGGTATTGAAACGTTCCGAAAATTTCATGTGGCATGTCGTACAGCTTGGACCGAGTGATCTCCACTTCCTGAATTGTTTTGCTGTACTCGAAGTTGTTCGCAGATCGGATGACAAAAGTCGATCCACTGTCGGCGGAAACGTCGCTGATCGTGCACTTTGTCCCGTAATATCGTTCGTAATAGCTCACGGCCTTAATTTCGTCGCACTTTATCTCCATTAGCTCACCGAAAGCCACTTTTGGCAGAATCAAGATCAATCCAATTAACAACAACTCCATTCTGTGCTTCTTTTCTTTTTCTTTCTTGTTTACAAATCGAAATCCGCAAGCGAACTGTCGAGTAAAACTGAATGGAACACTTGTCATTACAAGCGCCCTTCTTATCACTTGTACTCGAAATCACTTGTTTCATGCAAAAAGCAAAACACAAATAGAGAATTGTGCCCGGAGATTATCACAACGCAAAACATGAACGGAGATTAACTGGGAAGTGAAGAAAACTATCGTGCGCAGTGCGATAAGTTTGTCAGCTAAGTTTTCAGTGCTTTTCTGGGATTGAATTTGTTTTTATCTTTCTGTTTTGCATAACTTCACGTTCTGAAATGGCACAGTGCACATGTTGATAAGTTGAAGCCGTCTGGGAAAAGCCGGAACTTTAATAAATGTTGCGAAATTAATTTGAGATATTTTGAATAGTTCAGATGTGATGTGTCATTAATTAAAAATTGGTTGAAGTTTTTTATCAATTTAAAAAAATCGGAAATCTAGACACTTAAAATTATTCTGAAATAAAAAGTTCTATGTTTAGATAGAATTTTAAACTTTTACTACGTTCTAGCGATATATTTTACCAATTTTCATGAATTCTTGTGTATCAACTTGTTATAGAAGGTTTTTTAGGGTAAAATTAAGTTGGAAGCAACTTAAAACCTCTTAAAATATATAATAAAAAGTTTAAGAAACCTTTTTTCAAGCTTCTCCAACTATCCAGGCTTGCCTTAGAAGATTCCATCACCTTCAAAATAATTTCAGAACCTTAGTCGTGCTAAAAACTATCACCTTACATGCCTTTAAACACTCGTCTTTCATAATTGCCTTAATTACCGTTCCAACTCCCGGTTTGTTCATTTTCTTCACTGTTTTCAACAAGTTTTCGCCGTCGATCTTACATTACATGTTATTGATGACTTGGTGCGTAGTCACATAATTTATGAGTTGCTTGATCGATATCAATAAAACTCAAACGGCGAATGGGGCAAAAACTATGAGAGAGAAAACTAGCCAGGTAGGAAAGCGTTTCATCCAATTATTTTTATTTCTTGCGACGGCAGCGATTACACGCAGTGCAAATGTGTCTTAATATTGATGTAAAGAAGAAGCAAAAACGGCACAGCATCGAGAAGAATGAGCTGGCAAACTCACAGGCATGACAACATTGTCGTAAAACAAATTATTTTTATGTCGTTAATGATGTGTAACGAGAGAAAGAGTGCTTCTCGGTTTTCGATTTAATTAAGGAATTGATTGGTGCTTCGAGATGTGTCGTATGATTTGTAAGTGAACTTGAGAGTGCATTATTAGCACTGGTTGACATCCACCATGAGAAAATTGGCTGTTTACTTGTCGTATGAGGGAGAATCTCACGATAAAGTTCTATAAAAAGCCATGAACACGGAGTGCAATGACATTTGAGCCTTATCAAAACTGTGTCAGCGCGCTGACGTCGTTTTTAATCGTCTTTGTAATGCAGCAACCAAATTAAATTTTTATGTTCCAAAACTCATTTTTTAATCCTTATCTGATGGACGGCGCGTTTCTTTCTTTGAAAAGGAAATTAAGTCATTTAAAATCAATAAATAACGCCAAGAAAGCCGCCCAGTCATCAAAGAGATCACTTCGCCGAGATAAATTAATTGAAATATTAATTAATTACGAAGCCACATCGATCGGCGCACAAAACGAAGTTGAATGCCTAATCACGAACGTCTGTTTGAAAATTTATTCAAATTGATTAGATTTGAATTCGAACCAGCCTATCATTTATCAATCGATGGAGAATCGAGATTACTCTTGGATATTTTTTCACTAATTTCTTTTGGTGTTGACTACTGAAGGCAGGGTCGGTTTTGGATGCTTTGTTTTAACCTGATCTGAATACCAAATGATTAAACTGTGTTGTCAACAGATCAAACAACAATTTTTAGATGCTTAGAAGCCTTTTAATTCGACTCTGTGTTGAACAAATTTATTATATTTTTATTTCACTCCAAAAAGAATTCCCGAAAGTGATTTGAAGCGAATGATTCTCGACTCTTTAACACGAATTTCGAATTATCCACACCCGATAAGACGGAGAAGCTGCGGGACGACGAAAACCCGTCAGCATAATTTTGTGTGATATCTGCGGAAGATCAGCTAATAGGGTCCCGGTCGAGAAGGCGTGTGACAGTGACCTTCGTTTTGTCTCTTCCACCAGGTGCACACCGTAGAGATTTAATATGTTCACACATAAAAAGTTCTTAATTTGATAAAGGAAGGAGAAACATAAATTATTTGGTGCGGAGTCGGTGGGTGACATGGAATACCAGCGGAGAGAAAACTATTTAATGCTGGAATTACTTTTCTCGTTGATATCGCAAATGAATGGCAAAGAAAACAATTTGCAAAGTCCAAAAACGAATTTAATTAAAAAAAAATCACACGAAAACGTAGTAAATTATTATGTGCTGAGATATGTAGGGCTACCAAATAAAAAATAATTCCAACTGCGCGCAGTAAACTATATTTGGATGTGGCAAATTAAAAATTGTTTTTAGATTCAACTCGAATCGTGCCTGAAATTTCAAAATTGAAACTCTTTTTTCATTAATCTAATTAAATGTTACTGCAACGCTGGAGATTTCCAGAAATTCTTTCGCTTTCAGTTGTGAGAAGTCCTAAGGCACTTGGAAAGGTATTAATTATTCACATCACTCAAGAATCATCGAAAAAGAA